>JAYMTH010001275.1:0-15555 GCA_036897465.1 Pelargonium australe | reverse complement strand
GATTGGGTACCAAATTGAGTCTGAAATAAAAGTTTGGGTACTAAAAAAGTGGTTATCCCAAAGTTATACTAGTAGTATTTATGAAATTTATGATTTATCAACTTCAATTTTAGTGACAAAAAAAAAAAGAAAAAAAAAAGAGAGGATTAAATAAAGAAATTAATAAATTTTACCTTTTTCGCGCAAAAAATAACCGGCTTAAACCGGACAAGATATTTTTGCCATTTCAGGCAAGTTCAGCTTTCCTTGTTCAGTTCAATGCTTTTAGGGTTTTCATTTTCAAGCTTCAAAGATTTTCTCCCAATTTCCCCTTCTCAATTTGCTACTTTCGATACCGAATTTGACTCCGTGCTGTCGCGGTCGGTGTTCCATCATCGGTAACGTCACATCTTCTCGATTCAGTTAGCTTTGATTCTGACGCTGTTTGGCTGCCGAGAAAATTGGTGGGATTGTTTTGAAGAAAAGAGCAGTCTGAGATATTTTGGTTTTTATGTATTTTTGACGATGCTATAGGTTTTGCTGAAGTGCAGTGCTGAACTCCATTTCAGTAAAAAAAAAAAAGTAGTGAACTAAGTCAAAAAAAAAAAAAAGAATGTTTTTGTTCAGCTTTTGTTGATTGGTGTTCGGTTCGGTGGTTTGCGAGGTAAGAACCTAGAACTGATTTAATTAATAATTTATTGACTTTTTTCCATTCAATTTATTTGCAAAAGAATTGGATTAGTGGCTATCTAAGATTGGAAATTATCCATTTTCAGTTTATATTTTTTAATATAAGTTTCTGTTTGATTTTGTTATTGCAAATGCTTATGAGGTTAGGTCTTATGGTTGATTTTGTGTTGCTGTTTGGTATTGCTTGTAGTATACAGTAATCTGATTTTTTTTTAGATGAGTAACTTGATTATGCCCATTTTGCACATGAAGTTCTTGTTATAGATTTGCGGTGTTTGGTTGATAGATATGTTAATGGTTTGTGTGGATTCTGATACTGTTCCTTATCTCAGCGATATGAATTCAAACATTTGATTGAATGAAGTTTGTTTGTACAATATGGATGAACTGGGTGACACAGCTGAGATAGAGTTTTCTATGAGACCTGGAGGCTGCAACATGTTAGAATCACAAGAAATGCTTACTCCCAATGAGGGTGACATTTCCAGGAACGGGCAGTTTATAGATATTCTAGATGGCAAGAATGTAAATAGGTGGGTAAGTGCAGATGCAGCGGAACCTCCTTCCACTAGTCATCAACATATGGATGGTCCAGGGGTCATGGTCCAGGAGTTAACTGTTAGAAACTACAATGGCGCTAATTTAGCAATAGTTGGTACCTCAAATAATAAAGATAAGATGCAGACACGGCAAAATCAGTGGCAACATGTTTCTCAGCTAGGGGGTGGATCAGGAAGTGGGAGTTCACGAGTCACACCTGCATTCAGAGGCAGCAGCCAGGCCATGCCGACTGTCGTGGAAGACACAGGCGACATGTCTTTCACTGACTTCTTGGGTCAAAATTTACCTAATGATGATCACAACAAAACCAATCAGCAGTTGGCGAATACAGAAAATAAGGAGGTTGCTGCCAATGTGTTTTCTCATGGAGGCATCAGGACGAAGATTTTGTCTAAATCGGGATTTTCTGAGTTCTTTGTTAAAAATACACTGAAGGGAAAGGGGGTCATATGTAGAGGCCCACCTCGTGAAGTTTATCATGCTGAACCAAGGGGGCAAAATAACATAAAGGCTGCTGAGGATACTTTGGTAGCTTCTAGCGTCCCACCAAATGTATGTACCAAAACTGCCATTCCTTATTTGCATGGTATTGCTGGGCCTAGGCCTCGTGCTTCTGATCATGATGGTGTCACTTTGAGAGAATGGCTGAAAATTGGCAGCCGTAAAGTGAATAAGATGGAGAGTTTGTATATATTTAGGCAGGTTCTGGATCTAGTGGATCGTTCTCACTCTCAAGGGATTGCCTTACCTGACATCCAACCATCATGTTTCAAGTTGTTGCCATCGAATCAGGTTAAGTACGTAGGGTCACCTACCCAGAAAGAAATGGCAGAGAATGTCATGGATCAAGATACATCTCATACGGAAAGTAGTATAATTAGGAAAAGACCGGTAGAGCTGGAAGTTTCCCGGTCAGTTGATTTTTGTGACAAAAAGCCAAGGTTCAGCGAGGGTACAAACTTTGGTAGGCGCTGGCCTCTGTTCTCTTCAAGATCTGGCTTAAAACTGGGAACTTATAATGATAGCAACATCAAAACCTCTGATCCTCAAGATTCTCTAAATGAGTTCAGTGAGCATAATCGAGTTGTGGAATATGGAGCCCAGCGCAAGCCAAGAAATGCTCATATGTTACATTCAGCTCAACAACAGTTGACTTATGTAAGCTATCAATTGGAAGAGAAGTGGTATAGAAGTCCGGAGGAGCTTAGCGGGAGGGGCTGCACTATGTCATCAAATATTTACTCTTTGGGCGTTCTTCTTTTCGAGGTGGGAAATTAGTTTAATAGTTCTATTTCAGTTTTTCTGATGTGAATCACGGATGTCATGTTGTGAATGTAGTTTTTGGTTTTAAAAGAAACAGAGAATATTAATATAGAATTTATGTCATAATAAATCATGGTACCTGCTGAATGTGATAGAAAATCTTCCAAAATTATAGGATATACCTTTTTTTATAGGAGAAGCTGTTGAACTTTTATTCTTTTATACCAGTATCAATGTTGACGTGCAACTTAGCAGATCTCTTCATTTCCATATTATGCTCTCTAGACTACTTTTATTTTTGTTTTATTTTGTAATAATTAATTTGTCTTTGTGGTATTTGGTCATGATTTGAGGTAGCCATCAATACCTGAAAATTAATTTTGAGCTGTGAGTTAGAATTTTGTTGGACTTCAGGAAGAAGAAATAATTTTATTGTCCTTGAAAGAAAATTTTCAGATGCAAATTCTTCACTTAAATAATGCGACTAAAATATTAGATTAAAGAAGTGGTTCGATCACTGAAATCAATGCTGACACTTGAAAATTTATTTTAAAAGCATCCTTGCAGGTCGTTTTTGGCCTTAGCACCCAGTTAAACGCTCTTTCTGCATGAGTTTGTTTATTTATTTCATATCTAAGTTGAATAAATATCTTTAACTTCAACGTACTAGTTTGGCTTGTGCTTGCAGTTGCTTGGTCATTTTGTCTCTGAAAAGCAACATGCTGCAGCAATGTTGGATCTGCGTAATAGGATTCTTCCTCCTAACTTTTTATCAGAAAATCCCAGGGAAGCCGGGTTTTGTCTTTGGCTACTACACCCCGAACCCTCATCACGCCCCATGACGAGGTAATATAGGACTTAAGTCTACAGTGCATTCTGAGGTCCAGTAAATTTACTTTTTTTGGATAGGACAATTGAAAATGTGCCACATTGCAAAGCACCCTCACGTGTGGATCAATGAATTATAAGCTTTAGACGCCTATACTTTTTCTTTCCTTGTTTCCAATTAAGGGGCACTCCTTCACCTGTTCTGTTGATGATTCCAAATCCAAACTAACATAAAAATGACCTGATTTATGTTTCCTATTCCATCCAAGTGTTATATATTTTGGGCGTCAACCTGCTGTTTGATGATATGATTGCTATTGTTTATCAGGGAAGTTCTACAATCTGAACTTATTAGTGGATTACAAGAGGTCTGTACGGAGGATTTATCACCATCTTTCGACCAGGCTGAAGCTGAATCAGAGCTGTTATTGCATTTCCTCACTGCATTGCAGGAACAAAAACAAAAGCGTGCCTTAAAGTTGTCCGAAGACCTTGGGTGTTTAGAAGCAGATATTGAAGAGGTTGAAAAAAGGCGGATGGTAATATGCCCCTCGTTTCATTCGTCCTTGCGAAACGACTCTCTTGGTACAAGGGAAAATAGGTTGTTACATGAAGAACCATCAAGTTCAGAGTTGCCATCTGCATTATCCCATGTTCAGAATACAAATGATTCAAGGTTGATGAGGAATATCAATCATCTTGAAAGAGCTTACTTCTCCATGAGACCCAGAATTCAGCTTCGTGGGAGTGATGCCAGGACACGCCCGGATAGGGATTTACTTAGAAATAGTGAGAGCTGGTATCCAACACAAAACGAAGCAAGACATCACACTGATCCCCTAGGAACCTTCTTTGATGGGGTGTGCAAGTATGCTCGGTATAGTAAGTTTGAAGTAAGGGGGATCCTCAGAAATGGGGATTTCAACAGTTCTGCTAATGTAATTTGCTCTCTGAGTTTTGACCGGGACGAGGACTATTTTGCTGCTGCGGGGGTATCAAAGAAAATAAAGATATTTGAGTTCAATGCTCTCTTAAATGATTCTATTGATATCCATTATCCAGCAATTGAGATGTCAAATAAATCAAGGCTCAGTTGTGTTTCCTGGAACAGCTACATCAGGAACTATCTGGCTTCAACTGACTATGACGGTATTGTTAAGGTGCGTGTGAGTTGCAAACCCATTTTATTTTTGAATCTTGCTCCTAGTATTCATTAATTTTCCCTATATTGCTTATGACATCATTTTCTGTGGATATCAGTTATGGGATGCAAGTACTGGTCAAGCGTTTTCTCAGTACATTGAGCACCAAAAAAGGGCATGGTCCGTTGACTTCTCTAAAATAGATCCCACAAAATTTGCCAGCGGAAGTGATGATTGTGCTGTGAAACTGTGGAACATCAATGAGGCAATTTCTCTTTCTCTACTGCTTTGTGTACTAAGTCACAGAATTTGGTTCATAAAAGATGAGCTACAAGGGAAAATATAACTTCTCTTTTTCATTTTTCTTTTCCCTTTTAGTATAGACTATAGACCCTAAATATATAATAGGAGTAAAATTATTGTCACTCATTATTTGTGTTCGTATCGAGCACATGATTAACAATGTGAGTTTCATGATCATTTATCAAGAAATGTTAGTTCCGAAACAAGAAGAAAAAAAATGCATATGGCTCTTACTAAAAATTTGGTTAGGTTAACGAGCAAAAACTCTTCTTTGGATGTAGTGTGCAGTGTAGAGAACCAAAATAGTGGTCACTTGTTAGGTAGCGTTTGTATAATATTTTTTTTGGAATGGGAGTGAGAATCAGCAATCATCGTCATTCACATGACCAACAAGTCAATACAATCACGAAGAATGATGAAAATCTCATTCCCATTTCTGAACAAACAATATGATTCAGAAGCTACCTTAGCGTCATCCATATATGGGATCTTTATTCAGTCTTGCACAGGCTAAAGCTTTCTCATCAATGCTAGTTAATAAGCTGATGTAATATATTTTATTTTTATGCAGAAAAACTGTTTAGGCACAATCACAAACATTGCCAATATTTGTTGTGTTCAGTTCTCTCCTCACTCCTCAAATTTGCTGGCCTTTGGGTCCGCAGATTACAGAACATATTGTTATGATCTTCGTAATGTTAGAACTCCCTGGTGTGTACTGACTGGCCATGAAAGAACTGTAAGCTATGTGAAATTCTTGGACTCTGAAACTATTGTTTCTGCATCCACTGACAACACATTGAAGATTTGGGATCTCAACAAAACTAGCCCTACCGGTCCATCCTCTGATGCTTGCAGCTTAACCCTCGGGGGGCATACTAATGAGAAGGTTGGTATTCTTGGAGTCCATGTGTGTGTTCTGATTACATGGTATCTGATCGATTATTTACTTTCTCTTGAGGCTGTTAACACCATCTACTTCTTTCTCAGAACTTTGTAGGTCTATCAGTTGCTGATGGTTATATAACTTGTGGTTCAGAAACAAACGAGGTACATATTTATATCACCCTCATGTTTACATATAAAAATTATATTTCTTTTTTGGTATTAAAATTTGAATAATCTTATTTTACTTGAATAACATATTGTGCTCTTTATCCTCCTCAGGTGTATGCTTATCATAAATCTCTGCCTATGCCAATCACTTCCCACAAATTTGGATCCATTGATCCTATATCTGGGAAAGAGACCGAAGACGACAATGGGCAGTTCGTCTCAAGTGTCTGCTGGAGAGAAAAATCAAAAATGGCTGTTGCTGCCAATTCAACTGGGTCCATAAAAGTTTTGGAGATGGTTTAAGGTAATTTTTTTATTTATGTCGGAGGCATATCGTTATGTTCGAGTACTTAGTTTTTGGGAAGATATGGGAAAACCTATAGGCATATCGTGTTACTGTAAAGATGTTTGGATCTTAAAGCTCAGTTATCGAGATGCCTGTGTAAAATACGGGCTCAAACGAGGAACAAGATGTGATTGGTGGAGTGTACCCTATACATGCTGCTATGAATATGATCTAATTTGAAGTTCAGGGCTTATAGATTTGAGATAAAACTTTATTTTCCCCTTAGGAACGGCAGGCATCTATAGACCCTTGAGCTTGACAATATATGGCTCGGGATATGTGTGCTATTTCTGCAGTTCCTCGTGAAATATATTGGGATGTGCAGAGGACTCGTGTTTGGATTTCGGAATTGATTGGAACTCAGAAGGTACGTCGAGATTCCCAATTACAAAACATGTTCCTTAGTCTGTTGTAGGCTTGTAGCTAAATATTAATGTTTGCAGAGTACAAAGCTAAATCTTTTTTTTTTGTAAATTTCCGTGCAATTTTATGTATATGGTAATTTTTTGGAAGCTCTTTGTTCTTGTGTCCTGTACCTTGTGCACTTTTAGCAATTGTTGTCTATCACTCAAGCTCATTAGTTTAAAGTTTAAACAACAGTGCAGTAGCTAATTCTATGTTACATGTTTCAAGGTTGTGTGGGTTGCGTGTTTTACATAGAAAATGCCGGGTGAGTGTAGATTTGCATGACTCGATCTGCAATTTCTTAAGGACAAACCCGATTCAAAATTCAATTTGATTTATTTGATGCAACTTCAACCCTCCTCAAAAGTGCAAGTTAGGTGAGTCCACATTGCTAGTTCTCATAATATTTTGCTATGGTTGAAATCTGGATCGCTTTTTTTTGTTCATGTTAGGCTACAATTGGTTGAAAACGTGAAAACATTTGGTGTTTAGTTTATTTTTTATCATCTTAACTTACTATGGTCGAATACGCGAGAGCTGAAAATTTTAGGGTCCGTTCTAGTTCGGGTCGTTGAACTCTAACCAGGTCCTAAAGGGGTTTCAGGTTGATTGGGTTTGGTTAGGTTAGGTCAGGTTAGAGTTGGGTTTTAGGCATATAATACACAGAAATTCGTGTGTTTTTTTGGCCTGAAATTTTACATGATGAACTCGAACTGACCAACTTCGAGTTGGGTTAGGATCAGGTACCCACAAGTTCGGGTCTAAATTACCAGCTACAATATCGAGCAATAATTTGCCTTTTTAGTTAAATTCTATGCACTGGATCACTTTTTTTTTTATCACTACAATATATTTTTATTTGGCATAAACCAATGTACCAAACACAATAACGTTGTGTCGATTTTGAAAACATTATAAAACCTTTTTCACTCCGCGTAGATTTAATATAAATCCATTCAAGAATAAATATAAAAACAACTACAAAATGGAAATATAATTGCTAAAACACTATTTTAATTTCTAAAATACAAAAAAGTATGTACCCAAAATTAGCTGAAGTGATTTGATGATGAACAAATACAAAACCTTCAGCTAAAAAACATATAAATTATAATATAACCTTAAAAACCAGGAAATTATTTCCGTACAAGTTATTATGAATCTGCATCTGCAGAACCAGAAACTGGTCGTTTCTTAGGAGTAGCAACTGAGCTCAACTTGGTTTCTCTTCCCATCTTTACACTTCGTCCACATGGATTCCATGACGATAATTTTGATGTCTCTGCTTAACCAAGTAACACGCTTTAGTTTATCAAGTACTATGTAAATAGAGCTGACAATTCATGTTTCGGGTTGAAAAGGCTTGACCTTGAACTCGACCCGGGAGAGGCATGGCTTTCGAGTTTCAAGTTGGGGTCAAGTTTTGTTAGTGTTGGCAATTCTGACGTGTTCGTGTTATGCTAAAGGTTGATTGTGTTGCATGGACCCGACACATTTAATGATCGTGTTGAACGGTTGAACACGAACACGGCTCGCTTAACACGGTAACTAAATGTGCATTGTTGACAAAACACGACACGACTGACACAAACATGACCCCACATATTTTGCATGATGAAACTAACAAGTTTGGTACGTCATGACTGACAACGTTTGCTACGTTGTTAAGATTAATGTATAACTAAACCCTTAGTGTGTATGTTGGTCGTGTCACAACACAACTAATTAATCGTTCATGCTTGTTTTAGAAGCCCAACGTGAGCATGACAATATTACTAAGCGTGTTGAGTTCTCCAACATGATTAGAACAAAATGTGCAAGTTCAAAAACGTTTATGTTGTGTGTGTTTACCCATTCAACACATCCAACCTCTAACACAACACGAACACGAAATGTTAGCATGAATCGCTAGCTCTAACTAAGAGTGAAAAGAGAGAAAAATTATGGCAAATTTGGGACAGAATTAGCTAGGAATCAAGAAGCAAGGTATAACAAACTGACCTGAGCCTTGCCTGCCCTTCACGTTATTGATAATCTTCAAAGACAACATCCTCTTGCTTTTCGGCTCCGGCCGGACATTCCTAACCTTGAACCCTTTCTTGTCCAAAGAATCCAAAGAAGACGATATCGGAAGGCTCTTCTTTCTAGAAGGTTCCGAGTAAGCCAGCCTCGTAACTGTATCGCTACTCGACCTTGAGAGCAAATCACTCGGACTCTTCTTCTTCGACAAAGAAGATGAAGAAGTACTTGTCGAGTCCTTCCCTTTCTTTTTCGGGGATAATGGCTTTTTCTCTGCGGGATCAAAAGCAGTGCTAGACTTCGTGCCTTGTGGCGAGGAAATGTTAGTTTCAGGAATTTCAGGAAGAACGGTAACTTTGTTGTCCTGATACCTCGGACTTGGCATCGCTTTATCCGTTGTTACGTTGATTCCTGATAAGGTTTGCTCGGGACAATCTATCTTCAAATTTTTCGATCCTGGAAATGATTCTTCGCATCAGAAACAATGTTATAACAGCAGCAGTATATAATACTGAATGAACGTCGTTTCAGAAGAAAAGCATAAAAATGCGCCATGAGGAAGTTACGTCATTTTACATAATTTCTTAACGCGTGTGAATAACACGATCCTGATTCCTAAACGAAGCTATGTAAGTTGTTTACAATCACAAGGGCAATACAGACAATTACTTGGTCAAACAATTTCTCATCATTATAATCAGCAAATGAGGGTCATGGCCTGAGCGGGCTGGGTAAAAAACACACTGTTTTGATCGGGCAACTTTTCGTCAGTACAAACGTGTTTTATAACTCAGTGAGTAAAGATAAAACCGACAAATAGTTACTGAAATACGAGTGCCTACAAACATGTAGACATATTTTGCTCACTTGTTTAGGCTCGAACTCGAACAGGCTTGACCCTGCAAAATGAGCTGCGGTCGGGCATCTAATAAGACCAGTCTTGAGCAGACAAAAGTGGTCCGATGTGCATACTAGCGTTTTCTGGTCCGACCCGTCATAACTTATTTGTAAAATCTACTTATAAGTTATAAGCACATTATAATACGTTTTTTTTAGTTACTATAAACACTAACCTTCAAAATCAAATCAAACAACAAATTACAATCTAATTTGATCATATTATAAGCTAATCCAAACATACTAACCTGTTTTTTCCTTGCTCTTCGTATCCGAAACCTTGATTAGTGATATAAAATTGTTATCCGGTGCTTCAGAACAAACTGACCTTGTGTCGCCTCCAGCGAACACTCTTCTTTCGGGTATTTCAGAACAAACTGACCTCAAGTCGCTAGCCTGAAGGATCTGATCATCCATTTCATTTGAAACCCCATCGCTCGCTGTTTCCAATACCTTCTTGTTCGAAAAAACTCGGGGTTTCTCCAAGATTCTATAGGAAAACATCTGAAACGGGATATGCGACACTGATGTCAGATCATAGGAGGAAAATTTCTTCGAAAACGCCGCCTCTATATCAAGGTACTCAACCGAGGGCGTATTCAGCTGAGGCTGACCCTCATCTGAAATCGGATTCATTACTAAAAACCTCTTCGTGTAGCGTAAAATTCTGCAAATTGAGGAGAAAGTCGGGCGCTGAGACGGATCAGAGTGCCAGCATCTTTTCGTCAAGTTCACGAGGTATTTAGGTGTAGTGAATGGGAACAAAGGCCTCCCTCCGGCTCTTATGTTTTTGCTCGATTTGTCACCTGGAAGATACCCGTCTTCGAACGGGATTTTCCCTGTTAGAAGATCAAACGCGAGCATCCCGAAACTGTAAACATCAGCTTTCTCCGAGTACTTGACACTGCTCTTCGTGCTTCCCTTCTGTTCTTGCTCGGCAAGAACCTCTGGCGCGAGCCAGATGTTCGTGGAAGTGTTGTCTTCAGCAGAACTCGGAGTGGATACACAAGACTTGATCCCGGGGAGGCTGAAACCGGTGACTTTCGCGTAGAAGTAGCCTTCTGTTAAGTACCTCGGTTTCAGCAGCACAGTGGACGGATTCAAGTCTCCGTGAAAAATGTTCCGAGCGTGTAAATACTCCATACCTCGCGCAATCTGCAACAATAGATCAACGACAACGGGTATAGCGAACAAAAGTAGCCTCCTCGCGCCGCAATGCTCTTTCATGTGAGTATATATATCTTTGTTCATCAACTCCATCACAAGATAAAACTCTTTCTTGTCCTCGTCGTGGAACCCGCAAAGATACTGCAAAATATTGGGATGCGATAGTGATAAAAGCATGGAGATTTCACCGGCCAGAGGCTCAATCTCTCCGTGAAACTGTCTCAGCGCAAATGGCTCGCCCAACCAGTGAATCTCCTTATACTGATTCCCACCTCCCAACCTTCGTCTCACGGTAAAGTCCTTCGATCCCAACAACACTGAGCTCGGGAAAAGCTTGGACTGCTGATCCAAACGGCTCGAATTCACTCTCCTAATCAAAAGATCTGCGAGCCTCATCTCGTTCTTGGAAATGGAATCCGAACTCTTCATATCCCTCAGCGCTTCAAGAAGTAACCATCTATCTTCCCTCCAAGAGCTCTCTAGCCGGTAACAAATCTCCTTTGGTACCAAATTCTCTTTCCCAAACCTAAACCCGAAAAGCTTCGGATCATTCCATTCCTTATCGTACTTTCTCTTGAGAATTATCCGCTTCTTCTCCATATCATCCTGATTCAATCCCGAGATCTCTCCTGCGGTCTCAATGGCCTCAATGACAGCCGGAAAGTAACACAACAAGTTGTGAATGTGAAACTCGACACAGTCCTTGTTTTGGTGATAAATCACTGCTTTGCCCCACCAGTCCTTGTTGTCCATACAGTGCTTCACATAGACCTCGCCTTCTCGGAAAATTCTATAAATCTCCTTCAACGGCTGTTCTAGAGCCTTCCATTTTATGTTCTTCTCTTCCAATTTGAGGTTCATTTTGATTCCCTCTGCGATGCAATCGAATGCCATACAAAAGATATCGAGCAACAAAATGCATTGTCGTTGATTGATGGGGATTTCGTCTTGCATCACCATGAGAGCCTTCATGCTCCCCAAAACCTCCCCAATGTGCCGGAACTGATCCATTCCGGCAAGTAATTGTCACCACAAGTATATAGATTGAAACCAACGACAAAACGTGTCTAGAGATTCGTTACAATAGCCCTAAAATTCAACAAAACGCAACATTCAGAAAAATTATAATTGACCCGGAAACAAGCATCACATTCTGTTATCAGAGAAGTCAATTGTCACCGTAGCTACATAGATTGCAACATCCAAAACGGCATAATTTGTTACGATAACCCTAAAATTCAACTAAACACAAACTTGAGAAAAATAACAGAATCTAAAACAAGCATCGTCAACAAGCTACACAAGATTGAAACCAATGACATAATTTGTTATGATAATCCTAAAATTCAACTAAACACGACCATGAAAATCAAAATGAGAGAGAAAAAATCATAAGAATCACAATGAAAAATTGGGGATTTTTTAAAAATAAATAAAAAAACGTTAAGACAACACCAAACTGCAGAGATTTCATGACATTATCAAATTAAAAATCCAAATTAAATGAAATCATAACAAAACCTAAATAAAAATCTCATCTTTGTCCAAAATTTTCAAAAGGGTCATTAAAAAATAAGCTGACTCCCACTAAATCCTCACAAACCCAGAAAAATATTATGAACACAATCTCCAATTTCATCGGATCAATCATCAATCCATTGCCAATTGATATAAAATAAAAATAAAAACAACAAAATCAGATAGAAAATTGAGGAATCACCTGAAGAAACACAACAATCTGAATTTTGACGGCGGTTACGAGGAGACGGAAATTCCAAGAATTTGGAAATGAAATGGTCGAGTCAGTTGTTTTGTGGCAGCTTGTTTGTTTTTGTTTGGTTACTAGGAAAATGGGAAGAAAATAAAACATGTGGCCGTTGAAACAAAACCGTTTTCTTGGGAGAGAGAAGCATAATAAATTAGTTCCCGCTATATTCGTCTTCTTTAAATAAATTATATTTAATATAAATAAATGCTACTCAATTTATTAGTGTTACTTCATTATTTTGTAGAATAAATAACCACCATGTCAACTCTTTTTATTGAACGCTTCGACTTTTGCTCCACGACGTCGTCTTACGCCGGCCTATTTTTACCAAATGCATTGGATCTTACAACAAAATTTCAAGTCAAGAAAGATTAATTCAAAAAGAAAGATGTTCCATTTCTATTTTTAAAGTATCGATATTATTTTAATTTGGTACACAAACTATACTATTTTGTTTTAAATCGATCCAATGATATGACATTTTCAAGTTTAAAATATTTTGTGGATGTGACAATCACATCGCATTGCACTTAAATTATCTAAATGTATCAAACTTAAGTGTCATGTGATCGTCACACGTCAACAATATAAAAAATGTCCATATAATTGAATGGCACCAGTATGGATCGAACTCATTCAAAACAAAATAACATAATTTGCGACCAAAAACGAGCGGGCTATTCTCACTTAAATGGGCACAATCACGCATTCTTGTCGGTTGGTTTCGCTTCTTGTTGTTTCTCATCTTCGTGCGGGCTATTCTTCACTTTCTGAGTAGAGAAATATAATTAGACAAGAACAATATGAGAAAAAGGTGTTCAAGATTAATGAAGAATCAGTTTCACATACAGGAAAATGGTAAGAAATGTGCACATGAATGAAAGTTAACAAACTATTTCACATTAATCGCATGAGACACACAGAGCCAAAGCTGATTAACAACTACGCGTAAACAAATTGACTGAACGAGAAAACAATAACATTCAAGCTGACTAAAAAAATGAGCTAGTGAAAATATATTCTACCAAAACCTAATGCCTAAAAACATACCCCAAAGAGGGTCTTAAACAACCCCGGAATTGTGCAGGACATCATAGGTCATGGAAAAGCGATTAGTATTGACTGCAGATCCATTTCAGGCCGTTCTGATAATGAAAATGCCTAGCTCTAATCCACTTGCATCAGAAGTCCAAAATCATTACTATTCAGTCGATTATACCATTTTATTGGCTATCTCCAATAGGGGTAATCAGGAAAAATGACAATCGGATCAGCTGGGAAGCTAACTTTGCATATCAGGCCTTACAAGTGTGTTATATCTGAAGGATGGTATAGAAATTTTGATTTTGCATAGCAGGCCTTACATAGCCGCCTTTCCAACCTAAGATAAAGCTGCTACTATCTTAAGAACATGAGGAGCACCGAGTGCCGGTGCAACCTATCCTACACAATACTAGTGCTACGCAGCAATGAGGAACATATGAATGAGACAATGTTGATGCAGGACATCACGGCAAGTCATCACTTTTTGTCCAATTCATTTTCAAAAAAGCTGTTCACAGTTTTCTATTTCAACTCACAATGGAGGGAACGATGCTAAAATGCTTGTGCAGCATCCTGAGACTCTTATGAAAAACTACAAACCATGTTCCCCAACATAAGACTCGACAAATTAAGGAGATAGACAAATAGGGTTTTAGTAATGGCATTTGCAGAAGCTCACTTATCGGAAAGGCTGGATTCAGCTGCGATCCAAGAACGACCCGTACCAATATGTTCAAATATTACAGCAAAAAAATCAAAACTAGCATTTTCTAAACAAAGTATAGGACTTCTACATTTGTATATCACAAGGTCAAGCTACAATCTACATCCCCGTATTTTGGTCTTGTTTTCTTTGACCATCATATTCAGGTAAGATTATACGTCTCGATATTGAATCATCAAGCAAAAGGCATACCTTGAGTTAGGAAAATACATAGTTTTAAGAACATACAAAAGGAAAAGAGCAAACCACCATGACCTGAGGTCCCGAACGCAATAATAATTGGGACTTGCAAAGAAGCAAAACACAAATGAAGTAAAAATTGCTATTTAGAACTGGATAGTTGCCGTTGTAACAAGAAACAAAGATCAATCAACAAATCCATCATAACTTTCAAAAGAAATGAATCCTACTTCTCCACGAAGAGAAATTCACATAAAACCTGTAAGGAAATCAGGTTAATGATATCACATTTGCTCCGAGCAATTGATAACGCACCTTTAAAGCTACCAATCGATCAAGAACATCAACACATGAAATGGAATACAATCTAAAAAAACAAAAGCAAACCACCATGACCTGAACGCAGCAATATCTGAAGCAATAATTAGAATATACAGAGAAGCAAAACACAAATTAAGTATAAAAAAATGCTATTATTCTAGAAATAGATAGTTACAGTTGTCAATCATCATCACAATTCACACAGAATTCAAAACAGAGATAAATCGACAAATCAATCATAATCTTCAAAAATGAATTCTACTTTTCCACGAAAAGGAATTCACACACAAATTTGTACCAAAATCAGGTAAATTATATCAAATTTGCTTCAAGCAATTGTTTGCACGCACTTAGGGCTACGAATCGATCAAGAACAGCAACACATGGAGTGGAATTGAAAATAAACTCAAAACGGTGAAAATCAATAAAATTACCTTCTTGAGGACGCATTCGCGCAAGGATTCGAAGAGGCGAACGCATTTTTCTTCGTCGTAAGGCGTTTCGGTAACGCAGTTGTGGAGATCGAGCTCCTCCTGTGAGCACCTGAGCATTGCTCGAGTAGCATCCATGGCGACTCAGGGTTTAAGGGTTTATGGTTTTTGTTCTCTTCTTCATTTTGGCTCCAAAATAAAAATATTTTAGATATCAAACAATTGCATAAAGTTTAGGGGAAATTACAGTAAGTCCCTCCAACTATTGACTTAAAACACGTAGCACCAGTGAACTATAACACTTTACATTTAGCATCAGTAAACTTTACATTTAACGGTTCCGTTACTTGTGACCGTTAGTAGAATGTAGAAAGACCATTTTACCCCATATAATATCAGTTCCTTTGCCAAACAATCCCTAAGTTACTAAA
>JAYMTH010001274.1:0-15555 GCA_036897465.1 Pelargonium australe | reverse complement strand
CTGCTCCTCCAATCAGAGAAAGTCGGAAGCCGCCGCTGCTTGGATTGACAAATCAAATCGTCGTCACTTAAACATTCAAGGAGCTTGGTCCATATGACCCTGCTGCTCGAATCTGGGAGAGAAAGGTTGAGAAAAGTGCTGGAAATAGTATCCTTGTTTCAGCTCCAGCTCTCCGTCCGTCTTTTTTCAGGTAGCTCTTGCTTGCTTGCTTCAATTTTCTAGGTTTTTTGTTTTTGTGCTTTCTTTCTCTATTTTCTATTCTTGTATCTACATTTGGGGCTGCTATATGATCTCGTGTTTTCGGTTTTTAATCCTGCCTTGGATTCTGTTAATCGGTGCAAGGTTTTATGATTTCTAGTCGGAGAAAATTATAGAAATGATGATCGGGAAGCTGTTCTTTAGTTAGTTTTTGTTGCTTAGTTGATTGTGGATATGGTGTTGTTGATTTTTGTATTGAATGGTTGAACTGTGTTCTTGGAGCTTCAGTGAGAATCAGGGAAGAATTTTATTTATTTTTTGTTTTAAATAGGGGAGGAACTGGTTATGATCTAGTGATGTATTGTTTTTTATTTTGGTAGAGGGAACTGAGTTAGAATGGTGATTTTGTTTGTAAAGTGATTAGATTGTGCTCATTGCTGTAGTTTAGGTCATGGTTTTTTGATGCCTTCACGAATGCATGAATTGCCTCATTGTAAGTATTTGTTTTTTTAAACTGGTAGAGGAGCTGATATGATTTAGAGGTGTACTGTGCTGTTTAAGGTAGAGTGAGCTGGATTGGGTTCATATTTCTGATTCTGTCTGTAGAGTAATTAGTTTGTTGGGTTTTAGTCTCAGATCCTTTTGCTTATGCTTCTTGAGGTTGATGTAGTTTAGATATAGTTATCATTTTGGAAAGGTGTTATATATAGGAGGTGGAGGCATAAAATTTAAGTCTATTCATTAAAAAATGAAAGAATGATAATTACTTTTGATATAACTAAACCATTTATCTTGGATCACATGTGTCAAAATGTGATGGAAGCCATATCTTTTTTTTCATTCTAATTCTACAGCCAATATCGTATGCTACTTGGGTTGCAACAACCACCTCAACGAGTTATTTCCCAAATTATTTGGGATTTTGATTTTTGTAATTTTGATTGTGTATTTTGTTTTTGAAAAATCAAGAACACGATAAACAATAACACAGGAGTATGATGAGTATTATTAGAAAAAGAAAATTGGCCAGTCTTTTATGTTTAAGTGACGGATAGCAATTCATAAAGTTTAGGTGGACATGTGATTTGAAAATTAGTTATAGGTACTTATATAATTTAAGTCAATAGTTTATAGGGATATGTGAAATTACTCCTACAATAGTTTGATGTAAGAGAATAAATTTCGGTTAACAGATTTTGGAAAGTTCAGTGTGGTCATGTTTCGCGAGAAATAGTTTAAGGTAGTCGTGCAAAACGTGCATAGTTCAGATAATCATATGTAATTGCCCCTATCAAATATGCTTGAAATATTTATTTATTCTTATTTTTAGCACATTTGTGTGACTTGTATTCAAAAGTCCCACACCATGTGCCGGGGTTCCAAAAGAAGTTTGTGCCATTGCGCGCCTTACACGGTTAATAACATTGGCCACTACTCATATGATGTTGGTTTTGCTTGCTTTGTTATACTTGTGTTTATTGTTATATGGACACACATGTATTAGGAAAGTTCTTAAAGTTGCATACTCTTGTCCTTTTTCAGTTCAAATCTTTTAGCATTGTCTTAAAGTAACTGAAAAGATTCTGTACCAACCTCTCAAATTTCATTACTTCAATTTTAGACGGTTGAATTCTTGGAGTCATAATGTAAAGTTTTGGTTCTCTACAGGGTATATCTAACTGGAAGTTTCATTGCCGAGAATCTTAATACATGCTTGATTCCAGTTTGTGTGCATAAGCTTGGTCTATTGCTGTAATGAACGGTCTTCATTTTTATGGTTTAGTTGTGTGTCACAACGATCAGCATTGTGAAGAAGGTTGATTGTGTTAAAAAACTACAGCTGTATTGAAAAGGTACATTTCCTTTCATCATTGATATATGCAGTCATTGCTTTTTCTTTAAATTTCAGATTTAAAATTTTGGTTATATATATACTCCATCTAAAGGAACCTTGGTATATGCGGCAAGAGAAATTACAAACTGATTAAGAGTCAGGTGGGGGCGTGGGGCAGATGGTTCTGAATGGAGCTGAATGGCAAACATAGATTTCTTTTGCTGACCTAGTTTAGTCAAAGACACTGATTTTCTTTTCATATTGACACTTCTTTAATATAGGAGTTAAGGACGTGCATCGAGGGAACCTGAGGCAAGGTTTACAGGCTTGAACATTGTACAGGGTCAGGTCACACGACTTTAGTAAATGTGCTAGGTGCGAATGCACATCAAGTTTATATTTTTGTGTACTATTTTAGAATAATGAAATAAAGCAAAGAATCCTTCCTCACTATAAATAAAGGAATTTTCTTCCTATTTTCTAGATATATTAGATGAATTAATTGACTCTTTAAACAATAGATATTATAGTCATAGAGGGTGAAATTATATTATAACTGGCTTTTCTCTCTTGTTGTCGCTGCTAAGAAAAGATAGGCACATTTAATCTTTCTCTTTTGCTTAATACAATGAGCAAAAGCTTCATTATCTTATTCTCTGTCTAAGTTTTCTACTTTAATAGTTATAGACGAATCTAAAGAAGATGAAGATAATGCTAAAGATAAAAACAAAATCTGGGAACGAAAAATATAATAAGGAGACAGATAATGTGATGTTTGATGATAATGAGAATTAGTTGTTGATTCTTTAAGCGTGTGATTAAGAGTTCATACTATTTTTGGGTTGGACACTCGAAACAGTTGCTTATGTTTTAAATAAGATACTTTGACTTATATTCTCAAAAGTTATGTACTCCCTCCGTCCCAAAATGAGTGTCTTGTTTCTATTTTTAGGTTATTATATTATCATTTTCCCCATATTATCCCTATCACTTATGCACATGGGCTGATTTACACATGGAGTGTGGGTGGAAAAGTTGGGGTAATATTGAAAACACACTAAATTATCTTGTAATTCTTAATTTTTGCAAAAAATGGAAACAAGACACTCATTTTGGGATGGAGGGAGTATATAATATTTACCATTAATTATTAATTTATATATATTGATTGTGTTGAAATTATTTATAAATCATTTTGCACCTAATATTCCTCATACGTGCGCCTAGACCCTAAAATAGACTACATCTAGAGAATATAGGATAAGACCAAAACACCCCACTTATTTAGACACTCTTTTTCATAACTAATAACAATTGGCAAACATGGGATCACAAAATATCTTGACATCTTCATCTCTTCGTTGAGGCTAGATTTGGAGATTAATGATCAATAAGATGTAAACAAAGTTGTCTGGGAGAGGTTTGAAACATATAATTTACTGCTCGTCTTGCAATATTCCCTCTTGCACAATAGGCACTTTGGTGTAGGATGCTGTTTTGATCTATATTGACCATTTTGATCAGGCAAGTTAGTGAGATGGTTATTCTTGGTCTAGAAAATGCTACTTGTTATCATGTGGCCCTTATATTTTTTATTATGTGCATATTAATTGGCCCTTATACTTCATGATTCTTATTGACACAGGTCTGATGGAGATCTCATTGTTGAAAGTGCTTCTTAATAATATCTATTCTTTTCTCCATTTATCATCTTATGACAACATAAATGTGGAACCAGTTCATAAGTATTACCAAAAGGTAGAAGAAATATTGAAGCTATTAAAGCCAATACTTGATGCTGTTGTCGATTCAAAAACTGCTTCAAACGAGTTTCTTACCAAGGCATCTGAAGAATTGGGTCAATCTGTTGATGAATTAAGGGAGCTGTTTGAGAACTGGCAACCAATGTCAAGCAAAGTTTATTTTGTAAGTTACACACAATGTCTTCAATTATGTTAAGTAAATCTAGAATTGAGAAAACTTCACTCATTAACTAGTGGAGGTCATCGACCCTGCTTGCGTGTACTTGAAAGCTACACGTTGAGCTTTTAGTTCTTTTTCTAGCCCTTGCTAGAATTTGTCATTATATCCTTGATAAGCAGTCATGAGGTCATTTCAAACATTATTAGTGATAAATGTGGGGAAGAGAAGTCTGCTATTGTCATGACTATATGTCTTTGTAGTTTCATATCAAAGTATATTTCATTTAGAAAACATTTTTTTTAAGGAAATGGTTTGTCCTCTTGCGTTCGATTGACACTAAGACATCTTTCCCGTTAACAGAAAGCTGGTAGTCATCTTCTGAAGATTAAAAAGAAATCTTCCATTGGTTAGTGTTTCTGTCGACTAGTTTTCTTGGTCTCCCAAACAATATACTATATTTCTATGGAAGATATATTTCTTCCAACAAATAGTCATTTTCTCTTTTTTTTTTCTTTTTTTTTTTTCCAGCAGATAGAAGACATTTCTCTAGGTTGTTTTTAAAAAATTATTTTCCTTCTCTAATTGATCTGTCAATGTTGGTGACACGTACTCTTCATGCCATTAAACTCTTATCTGGCAAAGTTCATTGAACTGTGACGATGATCTAACCAGAATAAGAAACACTAATAATTGTCATAGCATGAGTTGGCACAAACTGATACATAGTCCCATCTGGGGAAAAAGATAGAAATCTCTTCATTTGGGTAGTTAGCAGTGCAGTCTGTACTCTGTAGACTCTACAAAATTACTTCACAGAAATTACATTTACATTTGTTACACTAGATGTGGACATCTGTGAACATCTTTTGTTTTGAAAGTCCAACCATTTAAATTTTTTTTGATAGTCTGCAGAAGTTAAATAATCCAAACAGTCTAGGAAATATACAAAAGTGGCAAGGTGTTCTTTCTTGGTGCATCTGATTCTCATGTGTAAAAAGTGGAAACTGCTACTTTCCTCAGCATTCTCAACTGCTTAGATCTTAGTATTCTGTTATCAAGGTGCAACTCTTACTTTACTTTGACCACACAACCTGCTTAGTTGCAAAGTGGTTAATTCATTTTGCTGTATAAGGGCCATGCGTACCTTGGATCTTTTCACTGTGTGAACATATTCGTACATGTGGTTTAATTTCTTGACACTTGTATAGATAAATCAGGAAGATTTTCACATCTTGTATTTCTTTTTCATGAGATCTATTACAACGACATACATGATCATGTACTAATCTTCTTACTGGAACACTTGATGGGTAGGCTTTTCTCAATCATTTCAAGTCATACTTTTTCTAACCATTTCCCCTCTGTTTGATGTAGGTTTTGCAAGTTGAATTATTGATATCTAAGACAAGAACTTCTGGCCTGGATATTTTCCAGCTGCTTAAATCTTCACAACATCTTCCTGATGATTTGAGTTCTGCATCTATTGAGGTATTGAATGGCATGATTGAAAAATTGTTATGTGTTGTCAGCTTCTCTGGTTGATTAATCATCACCTTATATTTGGTTCATGAGCCATCTAAGGTGGTTAAGTATCAAGCATGTGCAGTTTTGTGATATTCTGATGTGACGTCTAACTTTCTGTGTTACTTATTGCAGCACTGTATACAAAAAATTAAACATATTGGATATGAACAACAGTCATCTGCTATTAAAGAGGCTATGAGGGATCAAGTGGAGGGGGTTGGACCAAGCTCTGAGATCCTGGCAAAAATTGCAGATAGCCTAACCTTGAAGTCAAACCAGGAAATTCTCATTGAGGCAGTGGCTCTGGAGAAGTTGAAGGACAGTGCCGAACAAGCTGAAAAGGCTGATGAAGCTGAGTACATTGATCAAATGATTGCTCTTGTAACCCATATGCATGATCGTCTTGTTATAAGGAAGCAGTCCCAAGGCTGTAGCCCAGTCCCTATTCCTACTGATTTCTGCTGCCCACTTTCTCTCGAGCTGATGACAGATCCTGTAATTGTGGCTTCAGGACAAACCTATGAGCGGGCTTTCATCAGGAAATGGATAGATCTTGGGCTCACTGTCTGTCCCAAGACTCGCCAGAGTCTGGCTCACACCAACTTAATACCTAATTACACTGTAAAGGCACTAATTGCAAATTGGTGCGAGTCAAACAATGTGAGGCTTCCTGATCCCATGAAGGCTGTGAGCTTAGATCAGCCCTCATCCGTTCTTTCCCACGCAGAATCTAATGCACCAAGAGATTCCCATATGCAGTCTCGTACAAGGAACAACCGACCAATGTCGCCTGAGTCCAAACAATCTACAAGTTCCCCTGCTAGGAATGTAATGCCATCCAGTGGAATCCACCAAGAGGGGACTCCACTACATCCCAATTCTACCCCGGAAGGTTCTTTATCTGGAAGAGGAGGAAATGAGCAGGCTCTGGATATTGGGAGAGTGTTGCTGACGAGTTCTGAGGACAGGTATGCTAACTCATATGAAAGAACTATGGAGGGTCAACCACCCTCAATGTCCCCTTCTAGAACGGAATATTCTAATGCTGCTGTGGCTGATGAACAGTTGTCTCAAGGCCATAATAGAACTGCTTCAGCTTCCAGCACTGTTTCTAATTCGAATTCTCAGGGAACTCTTGTAGATGCCAATGACATTCCGCAGATGTCAACCCATTCAACTGCAGACAGAAGTGATACCTCTGGGGAAGTAAAAACAGAATTGCAGCCTTCTGCTACCATGAACACCCCACAGAGAGAACCTGAGATCCCACCCCGATTGGAGACAAGACATCGGAACCAAGGTATGTGCCGCCGACCATCAGAGAGGTTTGCTCAAAGGATAGTTCCTTCTCCTTCCATTGAAACAAGACCTGATCTCTCTGGCATTGAAACTGAAGTAAAGAAGCTGGTGGAAGACTTGAAGAGCACTTCAGTTGAAACTCAAAGAGATGCAACAGGAGAACTTAGGCTGCTTGCTAAGCACAACATGGATAACCGGATTGTGATTGCTAATTGTGGGGCAATCCCTTTGTTGGTTGAATTGCTCCTGTCAACGGATGCACAAATCCAGGAGAATGCTGTTACTGCACTCCTTAACTTATCAATCAATGATAACAACAAAACTCTGATTGCTAATGCTGAGGCAATTGAACCTCTGATTCATGTCCTCAAGACAGGGAGCCCTGAAGCGAAGGAGAACTCAGCTGCCACTCTATTTAGCCTCTCTGTGATTGAGGATCACAAGGCTAGGATTGGAAGATCTGGGGCAATTGGACCTCTGGTTGATTTACTGGGGCATGGGACTCCTAGGGGGAAGAAAGATGCAGCCTCAGCTTTATTTAACTTGTCAATTTTTCACGAAAACAAGTCCCGAATAGTTCAAGCTGGTGCAGTAAAGTATCTAGTGGAGCTGATGGACCCAGCAGCTGGAATGGTTGATAAGGCGGTGGCAGTTTTAGCAAATCTTGCTACAATTCCCGAGGGGAAGACTGCCATCGGTCAGGAAGGCGGAATACCTGTTCTGGTTGAGGTTGTTGAGTTGGGTTCTGCGAGAGGGAAGGAGCACGCAGCAGCTGCCCTTTATCAGCTTTGCTCAAACAGTAGTAGATATTGCAGTATGGTGCTACAGGAAGGAGCTGTCCCGCCATTAGTGGCACTGTCGCATTCTGGCACCGCAAGAGCCAAAGAGAAGGTATGTATGCATATTACTTTGTAATGCCATTAATTTGAATATAATCTGTGTTGGAAGAAACGTAAAGAGTTTTGGTTGGTCGGATGGTGTTGCAGGCCCAGGGGCTTCTCAACTGCTTCAGGAACCATCGGCATGGCAATTCTGGGAGGGGCTGATTGATTGTGTACACTAAATGTTGCAAATAATGTATGTCAACTCATTTAATTGAATTTTCATGATTTGTAGAGAAATTAGTTATGAATGGAAGGAGGTTGATTATGCCCTCTACTCTGTAATGTAATGTGTAGTTTGGGGGCAAAGATAATTTATGATAATTGTTTTTTACCAATTATTTTTGTACACTTTTGGATCTTGGTTGATCTGTTGTTTGTACATTATTGGTGAAATATGAAATTGGCTGTCTCACATTTTCAGTTACTACACAAAATTCCAGCCAATACATATAGTGAAGTGAACAATCTTTGCAAAGAGTAGTAAACAATATAAGAGTTGTATAAATAGTTTATGCCTTTTCCTTTGAACAATTGAAATTGACCTTTTCACACAAGGTGGGTTACAATATATATATATATCAAATCAACCTCCGAGGCTGTAGGAAGGACGGATATGCTGCCCGTAAGAATATTCTTCTATGGGGTCACTGGATGCTAGCAAGTTACCCTGCAATGAAAGATCATTTTAGCTATTCCATTACTCGTTCCATTATATCAAGAGTTAGAAAATAAGCTCGACGTTATTAGAAGTACCTTGATTATCTCCCATTTTGAGTTTGGACGCTTGGATGCTGCTAGGATGCTCATGTGAAAAGGCTGGTTTTTTTAACATAAAAAACAATATGTTGAGTATCAATCTTTTCATCAAGAATGTGATACATGGCTAAAATACACGTCTCATCCAAAATCAGAACCGTTGTATTCATTTTTGGTGCGCATAAATCCAACAAGGTTAAGCACGTTTGTGATGATTCAAACAAGAAAAGAAAGACATGATTTTGGTATAATGAGGTTGAGATATCAAATAGTCGAAAAACTTACCCTATAAGGATCACCTCTTAAGGACTGCACAAACATAGATGTTCCCGAATCCTGATCCTGCACAGGTACAAGTGAAACAGCAGGTGATGCATCTATTGTTTTCTTTATATATCCTCTGATTATAAAACTAAAAGATCCCGGTAAAGAATGTACCTCCAAATGGACATCTCTTAGTCGCCTTCCCGTTTGAGCACAGCAAATGCGGACCACTGTTTCATCACAACTCCCGCTGATTATGTAGTCCCTGCCATTCATGTAATACGAACGGGTATAATTATGAGCGCTTCCTGTTGAAGCTATCTCAAAATCCATGTGAAGCCTTCCATCCACTGCCAAAAGTTGCTTAACCTGCCATGTTCAAACACTTAGCTTCCATCTATTTGCACCCGTTGAATAAACACCTTAGATACTACAACATGAATGAAAGACCTTAACGAATGAAATATACGATGAATGGCATGAGTTTGGGAACATCCTCAATTTGACGTGTAAAACCCAACAGATATTATACACTCAGGTCACAAAGCTGTCTCTATTAAATTTATGTCCTAAAGGAAAAATATATATATACATTTTCATGAATGGGATACCTCATTGTCGACAGCAGAGACTAATAAATAGTGATCATCTGGTGAAAAGCAAACCATCACATTTCCTCTTGAGCTTGAAGTTGTATAGCAAGGCCGCAGTGGTTGCATTCTCAAATCCCACATCTTGACATCATGGTCGAATGATGAGGTAACAAATGTGAAGGGGGAATGGTGAGAAAACTTAGCAACATTAATGGGTTCTCGGTGCAAATTAGTGAACAGGTGCAAGCGCTTTCCACTGCTGATGTCATATAGAGCAATGTTTTTCGAGTATCCACTCACAAGAAACTGTTCATCAGTTGAATTGACATGAACAGAAGTCAACTGCTCAAAATGATCAAAATTGACTGCACTAGTCCTACAACATATGTCTGCCACTCTTGGTGCCATACTATTAATGTCGAACAGCATCAAGGAACCATCATCAGAACCGGCAATAAGCTGATTTTTCAACATGAATAAAAAAAGAAATCAATAACTGCTAAAAAGGAGCAGAATGAAGTGCACGTTCCAAAGCATTTGAGTTAATGAGAAGTGTCTAAAAACCGTATTGTTAGCATATATGCATATACTTGTATATGTGTGTGTAAACATTTAGTAATCCAATTCTAGAGTCTTCTAGCTATGTGCATCCATGCCGATGGTGACTTGACCACATGGATTCATTCATGGATTGCACTTGTACATGCATTGCAGTTTCATTTGCATTATGGTAAGAAACAACCTAAATACTGCTATAATTAACTCCACATGCTCAAATATGCATTCAACCATCAAAAAGAAGAAGAAAAAAAGGTGTGCTCAGGTTGCATACCTTGGATGGATGCTTCTTGAGCCAACATAGCCCGAGAATACTATTTGTAGCTCCTATTGAGGGAACATGACCAACAACACTCCCACTTTCATGGTTGATAACAACTACTTCACCATCCAGAGTCCCAAAAGCCATAAGACTAGGTTCAGCGGGATGGTACTCAAATTGCCTTGGACGAAGCCTCCTACCTTCTTCCTTTAGAATTTGGCTAAAATTAGAAACTGATTGTGTGAGAGGCCATGTGGAAGACCCAAGTTTGGCAGCAGTAAGAGACCTTGAGAAGTAACATTGACTCTTTCCATATGGCTGCTTTGCCTTGAAGGAATTTTGGCACTTCATGCCACTTGTTCCCATTTCTCGCTTGTGCAAAATGCTAACAACACTTTCTTTGCGCTGTCGCCTATAAGGCATATACTCGTAGTGTTTTGAGAAGATAGCCTTGGCCATTTCCCTCTCCATATCTATTATCCGCAAATTATCTAAAACTTCCAAACGAGGCAATGAAGCAACCACGTACTCTCTATAATGTTTCTCAAAGCAAATGGGTGAAGGATGATGTGAGATATATTTCTGAGACAAAATAGACACATCTGTCAAGTTCCGCTTAAGCACTCTCGCATGAGACCCGCCAGTGTCTCGAATCTACAATTCGCCAAACGAAAGCTCTTAGATAGGCTAAGAAAACCATCACCTAGAAATAAACAGAAGACTTTTAATTTCTAAAAATCCATAGTATCAATTACTGGAGCATATCTTGTTCTTACCTCATTTTGCAATGACACTTGTCCATTTAAATCCGGAAGGATGTTATATGAAGGTTCCAATAAATCTAATTTTAGAAGGTGATCAGAAAGTTCAGTTTCGCTTTCTTCTAATGAATCATCACTCATATATGAATCATCCAAATAATAATATTCCTTGACTGCTTTACCGACACCAGAGGGTTTAAATGTAGCATCTAGACCATCAATTGCTGCCTTTTCACCGGATGATGCAAAAGCTGGACAAGGACCAGTGTCTTTGCAGCACAAACAATTTTGGAACCGTAGCTCCACCAAAGATGGAAGATTTGACAGGACAGCAGTAGTCGTCCAGAGATTAGCCACTCTTGTCTCACACATCGAGAGACGCTTCAGATTTGGCATGCAGGAAAAACAATCTTTCTGCAAACTAGTGAGTGAAGTACAGAAGTCCAGATTAAGTGTGTGTAACTGCATGAACTTTCCAATCATATTGAGCTTTCGAATATGAGTGGTCCTCAGGTTTAATACTTGGCAAGCCAACCCATCTTCACATAGATCCCTGAGAAGAGAAAGAAATTAACGTGTTTAATTCAAACTCCCCATCCTTCTTTTCCGTTTCTAGAGAGAAAAAAATTGCAAGATAATAAAGCATATTCTTTGTTCATCCATAGAAAATGCATTCGATAGCTAATAAAATATAAGATGTTAGAAAGGAATGATACAAACCGCAAGAAGTCCTTTCCTATTGATGCATCCTGGAGATCAACAAGTTGGAGCTTCAGACTGATTGCACGAAGCAAAGACATGATATATTCTTCATTCAAGGGACACAATGATTCATGAACTATGTCAACAGCATCGATATCAGAAGAATCAATTGCCAGAAATACATCAATCAGTGGAGGTACATCAGCAACCGTCATGTGATCCAAGAAAACCGTTATACTACACTTCTCATGAAGGGATTTATGGACCTTGGCCTGTACAATAATAAATAATACATTAGCTTTTACTACCTTCAAAAATTGATGCAAGCCATTAAGTGATTGAAAATTCATGCATTAGAGCATCTCGAATCCTTAGAGCCTTTTGTGGGTGCTAAGAGGAGAGAGTGTGCTACATGACTTAGCTCTCTCTTTAACTTTTTATCCTCCAATGCATAGCACCCACTACAATGAATGCTAAGAGAAGAGAAGGTGAAATAATGGGCTTAGAATTGGGTGCTAAACTTAACTTCTTCTCCTTAGCACCTCCAACTCTAATGCTTAACATCTCCATCAAAGGGGACTCTAAGAGTCTCTCATAGCATCTCATTGGAGATACTCTTACATGTCAAAAAGAAGTTTTCAGTCAATTAGTGAGGAGTTTCACAGTTGAAGTCCCACTACTATCTTCTATTCATATGCAATTCCTATTCCAATCTAAAGATAATGACAAGAATGCCAATTGTTACGAAGCTAAAAGTAGGAGAATTCAATCAGTTTTTGCAGATTAAAAAAAAAAATCTCAAATATATTAGTTCATCTGGAGGCATGTCTTGAAAGTTTAGATAGGCTCAAACATCTACGCAGTGTATAGGCTAGGTTATTTAATAGGTTTGCTGCTAGTGATTTCATAACTGTAAGATGTCATCACTGACGGGATTAGATCGATCCCCCGCTTCAGCCCAACCCACATGACCCCAATCATAAGCACTATAGGCATCGTGGATGTGTATCAGTGTATTCATGTCACTCATTTCGTGGATATCGCAGATTTTTGTTTGACTTCTATTAAATGTATGAAACACAATAAGCAATTCAAATGCTGCCAACACAGAAGATAACACCATAATAACAAATCATTCCCTCCAAATCTTTTAGCTTAAACCCACTTTTCGCATACCAATAACCATTATATGACTGACAAAAGCTTGAACTGAGAGAAAGTTGGAACAAAACAGACCTCTGAAAACCATGCTAATATAGCAGAATTGGGTGGCACTTGATGCCTCTTGCAGCAGTCCAAATACCTTACACCACAAAAAACACAAAACAGAGAACATCAATTTAAGAAATTTCATATAATCAACATAGTACTGATCCAACATTTACATATAAAACAAACCATAACATATAATCTTGTGGTTTTAGGTTTATGTTGAAGAGAATGGGACTGTTAGTTGGAGCTTGGAAGTAACAATCATTATTTTGAAGGGAAGCTGAATATTCTGAACATTAGTTGCTCAATACATCAAAACCCAACAGCAATCAGATTCAGAAATTTCATTACAGTAACTAACAACCCAATTGGTAAAAATAAATATGCAGCTTCAACAACAACAATAACCCAAAACAAAACAAAACAAAAAAAGAAAGACCAAGGAATTGAGAAAAAAGTACCTGGTTTCTAAGTTGGAGATATCCATGGATTCTAATACCTTGTTGTTGTTGTTTAGACTTTAGAGAGAACGGAGGAGCAGTTGCAGAGTGGTGGATCAAATGGTGATATATGATGTACCACAATAATATAATATTATAAGTAGACTGACTTCTCAGAATACACATGTCAAATGGATAAGCACAGACTCAGGAGAAACAAAGGGCAGTTTTGGAATTCAAAAAACAAAAGACAGTGGGTCCCAGTCATCTCTTTTAGAACCAGAGGAAAAATTGTAGAAGTTAAGATAAACATGTGAACAAGACATGAATGTACTGTTCCTTTGGAAGCACCAAAGCAAGAAGACACCAGCATCAACATGTGAACAGAAGACTATTGTTCTTTTTCTTGTAGATTTTTTTATAGGAATATATATAGCTGTCCTAATTTCCCTCAACCCTTAATTATTAGTAGATTCTTTTTCTTTCATTTTCTTACAACAATTTGTCTAGTTTTTCTCATGGAAATCAGTATTGGGACCATAATTTTGTGTGTGGATCTGTTGAAGTTCTAGATATTTTGAGATAGCTAGCTTGATATTGACATTGACCTGTGTTTAAAATATGAGATATAATATTGATGACATTAGATTCCCAATTATTGGACCAACTTTGTCTGTGCCTGTAATGTATCCAAGCCAGAATCCATATTTTATGAATGTGAAGGTAATACATTTGATTTATTCATTAACTACAACTATTTGATCTAGGACGCATTAAAATTTGTTTCTCTTATCAACATGTTAAAGTCTGCATCCAAAAATGTTGCAAGTTTCAATAGTATTGTACCCTCAAAGTTTTGGAGAATACTAGTAGTTTGCACCGTTTTTAGGATATTGTTTTGAACGTGAGAATGTGAATCTCATTCGAAAAGTAGAGAAATTAGTTGAGAATCATATTTGAACTCACAGTGTCCTCTTCTTATACTTACAAACTCTTACTTGCCACATGTCTGATGTGTGAGATTGATCGACGATGATGGGTCCACTTCGAGGTCATTGTGATTTTGAGTTCAAGCTTCCTGGACGAATCTCACGTGAGCATCGAACAAGGTGTTGTACCTCAACATGCTCTCCAAGGCATGTGGATTGAAATTAGAGTTTTTATTTTAGGTAGCGTTCCATCAACCTCTTGAGACTCGTGAGGTGGTCAATGTTCTGGAGGCTCTTTTGGATGTTTAGAGGGTGGCTTTGTAGCATTTTTTAGGTGAGAATTTAGTTTTTGGAGATAACGTGTCTCGCGACACTCCTTTTGAGGTGGGGTGTCTCTTTGGATGACCAAGCACCACGACGACTTATGGATGAGAAAAATCCTTTTACAAGCGAAATGAATGACTTGAATCTTTGGAGGATTATTGTGGGGAGAAGAGTTTTGTTTGGCGCCTTCAAAACGTGAAGCGGCGCGAGTTTTAGACTAGTGACCTATGATTTATGTGTTCCACTGAAAGATCTCGTTGCAACAAGAATCACGGGAACTCAAGCACACGCAAGCGTAGGACGTGGCATGTGAGACATGAATGTAGCTAGGGTAGATTACCTAGAAGCAAGAGTTGACAGACATAGAGTTTCGCATTGCAACAACCTTTCGTTTCATGACAAGTTGCGCGGCAACGAGGCCCTCGTTAGGACTTGGCAACATTTGTGGAGTTGAGTGTGTTCGTGAGCATGATAGATGGGTTGTCCAAGCCATATCGATACTCGCAAATTTAAGTAGAGGTTGTGCAACATAAATTATCAAGGACGAGTATGTAAATATTAAATATACATGGCAGTGAATTTCGACCATCCTTCCAATAGAATTGAAATCCTGACAACCCAGAGCCATTGTCATATAATTCATTCAATCATGAGATAAGCAACATTTAAGTGCATAACTTTGATCAAATATACAAATAGGTCACTTTTGACAAACTTTGTACAAACAGGTGCATGGACTTTCAATTTTAAACAATTAGATCAAATTCACTAACAGTGTTAACTTTTTCCGTTAAAAATTATGACTTTTTTTACGACGTGAAACAAAATGTGTTTAATTGCGATAACACGTCACTTTTAAAAATAAATAAATAAATTTCATTTCATTTTCAATTGATTATTGATCTATTTTTTTTTTCTCTCCATTTCGATTACCTTTTTATAGTATATCACTCGATGATTTAATTCAGATCGAGTTGTCAATTTGGATCCAAATTAGTGAGACTCTAAAATCTAATTTGGATAAAATATGATTCAATCCCAATTACTTTGATCAATTTTGAATCGAATCGGATAAATCTGCTCATTTACACT
>JAYMTH010001273.1:0-15557 GCA_036897465.1 Pelargonium australe | reverse complement strand
ATAATAGTCGATGAAGCCATCTTTTCTAAAGATGGATGGTCTAGGTGTGGCTGTGTGGGGAGGGTGGCAGGTGGTCGATGTTTAGAGGTCGTGTGTTCCCGGGTTGTGTGCTACTAGTGCTAAGAATGACGAAAGTGTCCGCCCTAAAAGAGGCGATGGGGTGGTATGGGGCTAATAACTAACAAGAACCTATATTTAAACTTGATGCTTAAGAGATAGTCTCACCTCGAAAGTCAGGTTCAAAAATGCAAATTAAGTTGACTTCTAATTACCGATTATTTATCACTCATACAATTTTTTCGATTCTACTAATAAGATCGCACATGCATTAGACTAGTGTTCGTCGATGAGTGTGCTTTTCCTCCTGTCGTTTTAGATGCTCTTTTTGTTGACGGTTCTCTTAATTCTATTGAATGAAATTGTTTTTATCCAAAAAGAAGAAAAAAAATGAGCTAGCGAGCAAGTCCCGTGGTAGACCAGAAAAAATGGAAAGCAATATTGAGCACGCGCCTCCCGAGCGAGTGGGCATCAGAAATGAACTGTCAGTTTCTGATTGGGCTGGGATATATAACCAATAACGAACCATTCCGAGGAGGTGAGGACACGTTAACGTTATACGCACCCCTAGCACACCATAGCTTCATCATACCCTTCCTGTTCCTCATCTTCATCGTTTTCGTTTTCGTTTGTCCATGGCTGAGTTGACTCAGGCCGAGGTGTACTCGCCCAGGTCTCTCCAAGTCTGGAGGACACTCTTGAACTGGCTGGCCTTCTTCTTCCAGATCTTCCTCCAGATCCTCCGAGCTTTCGGCCACCACGCCTTGCTCTCTTCTTCTCCTCCCTCCTCTCCCCATTCCTTCAAGCCCCTCCCAGTCGTCGAGCTACAGGAACACCACTCGCCGCCTGAAGACACCACCTCCGTTCTCATCCCCGACGCCAGGGATGCCGCCGCGGTTGACGGCGCCGACGATCGTCGACTCCAGAGGTTCACGGTACGGTTATATTCTTAATGGCTCTATTTTGGTTTTGTATGAGTTTTTTTTTTTTTTTTTGTTCGATTGTGATCCGATTTTTGCTAAAAATCGTTCCTTTTTGTGTCCTTTGTTTGAGCTTTTGCTGGTATTTGATTGTTGTTACTGTGAACCTGTAACGAATTTTGGGTTTTTGTGCTTCACTTTTGTGTGTGGATAACGACCAAGGGGTTTATGAATTATGGTGTTTGGGAGTGCAATATTGTTTGGGAAAAATGTATTTGTATAGGAGATTAAGTGAAGTGTTTGACAATTGGGACATGTTACGATTATGATTATGGTAGATTTTTGGTGGTGTTCTAGAAATGTTTCAGCTAGCATCATAGCTTTAAAGCATATATGATTTTGAATTATTTCTAATGAAGTATAATGTAATAGAAGTTGCTGCTTTTAAGTGTACCTTGTTTATGAGTTTCAGAGTTCTGGTATAGCCTTTTCAGTGAATGTGGGAATTGGGATATCAAAACAGGTCTTAGAAAGAACATCATGGATGTTCATTATGAAACATGAGATGAAGAGTACAATATATGTTTTGGGGTTGACCATGAACAGTGCATGTGAAAGGTGTTAAGTTAGCTGTAACATTAATGACACTGACAAGTGATGGGAGTTGGGGTCATTTAAAGTTTTCAGTTTCTTCTTCTTTTTGTTATTTTTTGTTCACACTGTTTAGAAGTTGTATGCAATCTGGTTTCTGTTGCAGGTTGTTCTTGACTTGGATGAAACTTTAGTATGTGCATACGAGACATCTAGTTTGCCTGCTGCTGTCCGTAACCAAGCAACAGAAGCTGGGCTGGACTCATTTGAGCTAGAATGCATATCTTCAGACAAGGTCCGGCATATAAGTGTTTTGTGTTCTTAATTGATAACCTAATATTTTCCTTGAGTAAGTATCTTGATTTGAGTATTTTGAGATTTGAAGGAATGTGAAGGAAAGACTAAAATAAATTATGTCACGGTGTTTGAACGACCTGGACTGAAAGAATTTTTGGAGCAACTTAGCAAGTTTGCGGATCTTGTGTTGTTTACAGCTGGCCTTGAAGGTTTGATTATTACTTTACCATTTTTGAAGCTTGGCTGCTGCTGCTTTCATATTAATTTTTTTGATTTTTTCCTATTATATTGTCCTCAAAGAAGTTATATTATTTGTTGATGTAACAGGTTATGCTAGACCACTAGTTGACAGAATTGATGTGGAAAATCGATTTAGTCTTCGACTCTATCGCCCTTCAACAACTAGCACGTAATGTCACTTTCTTTGTTTCCATTTTCTGTTGTAATCATACTTTTCTTCTCTTCTTTTACCTAGTATGATGCCTCTTTTTTTTCTTGCTAAGTTACCTAATACGTTGTTACCATTACAGAAGGCTCCTTCCTAGCTTTCGTTCCTTAATAGGCTTCAGTGATGGATTCGGTCACATATGTTTGTTCTTGAATTTCTAGAACATTGATTAGAAACAATATGGAGTGTCATAATTAATTACAAGCATATATGATCTTGCCATTTTCTACAGTATGCCATAGAATTCACCTTGTGCTTTTCATTAGAAGTGTCTGGTTTAAATGAAACAATCCTATACAATACATATTCTCTAGCTCTCAAGAGAGAAAACATGCCACTTGAAGTTCATTTTATGAGAAACAATAACATAGCCATCACTCGAGATCCCTTTAATTGCTTTCTTTTCAGGATTCAACGAGTCCTTGATATCGTTATAAACAAATAGCCTGTGGATGTTCCCTAGCCATAAGGAGCCACCAGCAGTGTTGCACATCTTGTAAATCAAGCAAATGAACCTCTTTAATAGTGAAATTGTCATTAATTTCAGGTCTGCATGTACAACTTCCTTTTTTCATAATCATTGAATCCATGAGAGTAGAACTCGCTGTTCTTTGTTTCAGATATACAGTTATTTGCTGTATATATGGTTAGAGTTGAATGTGTGATAAAGCTAACCCATTATATTTTCCTTCTAAGTATCTGCATTTAATGCATAGTTAATCTCTCCCACACCAAACTAAGATTTGTTGTTATATTTTACACCTTCTTAAAGCTTCATTTTCTGAGAATAAATTTTAATGTGATATTTGATGTTCCATAGAATTTGAAGTTGTGCCCTGCTTTGGAGGGAGAGATTGATTTTGTATCTTGTGGCTCTTCAGTGAGTGTGTGTCATTTGATGAGGTTATCTAGTACTAATAGGACGGTATATTCTTTTTCGGTGTAAGAGTTTTCCATCAGATTACATGTTCAGAAGTTTCCTGAAATTCTTATTGTATTCATAAAATTAAAATATATGAATTGTTTGTAAGTTTTAGAATTTTCATTATTCATGAGACTTCCCAAGTGTTCGTAGTTTGTACTTACGTTAGTTGCAGTCCAAATTCCATGTTTGTAGTAAATCTGAAATGTAGTACTCCGTTTGTCCCAAAATGAGTGTCCGCATTCCAATTTTTGCAAAAATTAAGGATAAATTCGTTAATGTTATATCTTCTCTTATGGCAGGGAGTATCGAGAGCACGTGAAAGATCTTTCTTGCATATCAAAAGATCTCTGCCGAACTGTGATTGTTGACAACAATCCATTCAGTTTCTTGTTACAACCACTCAATGGAATTCCATGCATTCCTTTTTCTCCTGTTCAACCCCATGATACACAGGTACTATACTACAATAACTATTTCGAGAAATTCTACTAACAGTTAGACAATTACGTTTTCACATACCACCTCTCAATCTGTGTTTTTGAATGGATCAGCTTCTGGATGTCCTGCTACCACTCCTCAAGCAACTCTCTCAACAGGAAGATGTTAGGCCAGTGCTCAAGGAAAGGTTCCGCATGCCCGAATGGTTTCAAAAGCATGGAATCCCCGCTTCTTGTTGGACGTAATAGCCTAATTCTAGACATGTACAATACAACAATCCGATTATATATGTTCGTTTGGAGGCTGGTATCTCGTCGTTGGACTCCTATTTTTTGTACAGCATCAATCTGTCATGCCAAAGGCGATGAAAAGAGCCCAAGTTTCTGTAGTTTTTTTTCCTTTTCAGTAATGTATGGGATCAAAATAGGCACCACATCGGTTTATGTAGATTTGTTGAAACTCTGATTCTTATGTAACTATGTCTATAATGCTTGCAGTCCAGTTGGGTGTTTATGTATCATCAGAGTTTGTTGATCAATAATTAGTTGCAAGTTTACAAATTTGTGCACTGTTGGTGAATTGTTTATGGGATCACACAGTCCATTAATTACTCTCTCATTTTCTGTTTCTGCATTGAGCTTTTAAAGCCATTGGAAGCAGAGTGGTCCAGTGCCCACCAAACACTTAAATGGCTTTTAAGAGAGATGGCTAAACTTTAGGCCAAGAGAACCTAGCAACAGTACAACACTTTTGACTTCTCTGTCTCATGTCATTACTCAAATAAATGGAAAGAGAACCTAGCTACATTACTAGGTTTGGTACTATAAGTCGTCTCAAGTTTCACTTGCACTCTTCGGGACAATTATGCTCCCGCTACAATATGTTTTAATGTCGCTTTAGTTCGGAACAAAATGAAGTGATATATGAACCGATTTAAAAATCCCATGTGATTTATGTGACATGTTAGCCAAACTTGAAAGAATCAATTTGCATTAGTTAGTACTAGCTTCAACCTCCATTTCAGAACCCAAAAATGTCCTCAGAAGCTTTAAGCCACACAATATATTCGAAGTAAAAAAATGTCAACAATTCCAACTACTATCTTATGTAAATTTTACTATACTTTCCAAGATCTTAAACATAGCAGAAGTAAAATTGATTTCAAATTGGTAAAGCTACAGACAATGATCATCAATTCTCAGCCTATTTTGATTTCGATTGGGGGAGAAAGGCGATACAATTATACTCGAGAAAGAAACAAGAAATGACAAAATTTGTTGTTTGGAGGCGATGGTTTACAACTCTTGAGAAGTCCTCAAAACTTGCCCTTTCCACGTTGTCCACCTTTACCCAACTTGCCCTTTCCACGTTGTCCACCTTTACCCCCCTGTTTTCCTCCACCTATACCACCCTTTTTCCCGAATTTCTTACCTCCCTTCTTATCGGATTTGCTTTTCATATAAGAGACTCTGTCGGCCTTTTTCTGCCTCTCCTTTCGAACTTGTTCCAAATCTTTAACTTCTGAACGTACGTGGGCATTAGGAACTGACTGCAGCTTCCTGCTGCCGCCCTTATAGTTACTATTCATCCCTTGTGGACGACGGCCATAACCTGCAACAGAAACAGATTCGATAATGCTTCTAATGCAAATGCCCCAATAGCAGCAACATAAAAATATCAGAGTAGAAATATAGCTAAAGAAAATATTAGGTGTTGAGTAGGAACAAAATTGTGATTTTTCAATCTTCATGCAACATAGAGAGAAGAGATGTGATGTTCCTCCGTGTTAAACCAATTCCTGTCAGTGCATGTTTAAGACCATCTCATGGCAATAATGTGGTTCAGGGCTACAGCCAACAGATATGAATATTGCCCCATGATTTAATAGTAGAGTCTAGCGTTGAATTGAACACGATAAAATCAAACAAATATACATATAACCCCTATAGTCATACATATTACTTTGTCCGTCCCAAAATGAGTATCTAATTAAGGATAAGGTAGTTGGGGTTGGACTTTTCCCCTTACAACTCAAGTAAATTTGTTGCAACAAACTCAAGGAGTTCTAACGAACTTATCTATCCACATTGGTGTATACTCTAAAGGAGTAATAGCACAGGTTCACAAGTCACATCATCCTGCTATTTCTACCATACTGTAAGTTTAATATTGGACAAATGTCATGCAAATCATTCTATTATGTGGTTAAACGTCTATTGTACTCACACTAATATGAATATAATGCACGACTTTCGATGTTATTATATTCTAATTATCCACTATTGTAGATGCCAAGCATCCACAATAAATTATACTATTACCGGGTAATAGTATGGGTTCACAATGCCACATCATCCCACTAATTCTATTACACCCATTCTCACGATGGTTTATACACGAGAAATAATAGCCTTAGTCCACCATTAGTTTTCTTATATTAAATTATTAAACTCTTATTATAGGATTGGAAGTACAAATTGGACAAATGGCATCTTTAATTATTTCATTATGAGCATAATAGCTATTACACTCACACAATGATATAAGGAGTATAATGCACCATATTTTTATGCTATTATACTCTTATTATCCAGCATTTCTCACGACTAACTAAAATAGAAAGTGGAAACTCATTTGGGCCAATTTTTTATTATTAAAAAAGTGGACACTCATTTAGAGATAGAGGGAGTATGATGGCTTGGTTTATTTACATGAGAGGGTGGCCATCATTAGCGTAATTTTCAAATGATGATACAAATTGAGAGGCAGACTACGAAATGATCTGTGGTTATTGAGATAAATTGAAGAGTATCCCTTAAGGAATCTTAAACCGGCAAATTGATCATTTCGTAACATCAAACCATTGAAGAAAATTTAAACAAGTGCACTTCAAATTCCAAAGCATTACCTGATGATCTTGAGGGCCCCTCAGTATCCCTTTCGTCTCCTGTTCCTTTAAGAGATATTTTGTTATGGGATTGGTCTTTCCACTTCTTGTAAATTCCAGTTTTGGTAGCCTTCACTCTCGCACCACCCTCAGTCTTGATCTACACACGAGAAGAAAAACAAAGTTCAAAGAGCTCTGAGCATCCAAGTACACAAGTAAGCAAACCCAACAAAAGCTGAGATTTTTTTTAATACTAGAATGGAATTTTAAATTCATCTCTTAAACAGTTTATAAACAAGCTTTCTTCACAAGTTGGCCATGATTTCAACTGAGTTTAAGAGTGTACCTTTCCACTAGCTGTTACGCGATCACCATTGTTCAACTTGATGTACTTTTTGCTCCTCTGTTACCAGAAAGATAAATAATATTAGCAAAATATATTTTCAGAACTCCAAAAATGCAGCATCTCCAGTCTTTCTTTACTTTCTTCTTTTGTTGGAAAGTTTATCTGACCCCTAAAGACTACAGCACTTTATTGCTTCAAGAAACTTGGGGGGGGGAATAATACCTTATCCCAATGAAATACAGATTTCTGTTTCTGCATGCCCCCATTATCGTCCGCAACTAGATCTATGACTGCAGATTCCAACCTAAAATGGCAGAGATAATCTTAACATAAGGATCACCAATAACAAACAAAATGACTGAAATTTATTGACAGCACTACATTGAGCTCTGATTTGCACAATTGGATGAATTAGGTTAGTTTCCTGCCAAGTTCTTTCGGAATATTCAGTCAATACAATTGCTGAATATATCTTGATAAGAGGAAGGATTTTAAAACAAAACAAAACCAATAGTCAATCATATACTCCCTCTGTCCCAAATAAGCGTCTTGTTTGAGTTGAATTTTTGTCCCAAAATAAGTGTTGTATTCTTTTTTAGGAAGTTAATTATGCATGAATTATCAATAATATTCCTAAAATAAGTTTGTTAGAACACAAGTCCATGGGATGAAAAAGTAAATATACAACATTAACTAACTTCTTAATTTTTTCTCAAAATAGAAAAGACACTTGTTTTGGGACGGAGGAGTATATTTTTTTATTTTTTATAATTATAGTTAAAAAGGGAGAATTTAAATATAAAAAGAGGTATTATGAATAATAAAAACCCAGAAATACTAGGGAAAAGGCTCAAATGACCTAACAGAAAATGTAAAGAATATAAATAAGGGTTCGTCAGTCACAGCTTTATACTTCTAAATATATATATCCTCTCCATCCTCAGTGTCCACAGTAAATGAAGAAAATAACTGACACAACTAACTCCTGAGAAGCACCAAAAAAAAAAAAAAAAAACTAACAGTGACAAGTTAGTCAACTTATACATGAATCTCACCTGTTTGATCCAAATTCTTTGTTACCTCTAACTGATAGTCCTGCTTCCATATGCTGAGGAAAATCCAGGATGCAAGTTAATTAGCCAACCAGGTTTTCAATGCAAAAGCAATTTAAATGGAACTTTAGAACAAACTACTATTGAAGGAAATAGATAATTGGCATCTACACATCCACAAGAAATCCACATTTAAGAATCCAATTAACCTACATGATTGGTAGGAACTGAACTTATAAAATATTCTTCATCCTTGGAGCTCATTGCCTTTCTTTTAGAACCACGAGCTACTGAAATCAAAGGGAAAAAAAAAAAAATCAAATTCAAATACAGAAAATGATACATTTATGGATACTCTTATGATATATATTATAATCTCTCTAGTGATTAACCTCATTTAATAATAAAATTAGAAAAAATAGACACAGTGATGCTGAAAATAGTAACTAATGCAAGACAAGGACAATGAAACTTCGAGTATCTATAATTCAGCAGCTCGCCTTTCAAAAATGTTGGGCAAAGTATCAATTTAGCAGCACCAGAACAAAGACAACAGATCAAAAGTTATCTCAATAAAATATGCTGTCAACAAAAGAAGCCTTGGAAGACAAGCCATGAGTGGATGTGAGCAAGAGAACAAAAATAATGGACAACAAACCTTTTTTCTCCTTTTCCTTTGACGTATCAATCTCAGATTCAGGCTCCTGAAGGTGAAAATAGTTCATTAAGTAACATAAAAAAGCAAACATACAGGAAGCTAATGCACATACATTAGAAGTAAACCTTGAAACAATAGAATAACATAATTGCAGGCTTTACATGATAAATTAAGAAGCAATATACAAAGGACTTTAAAAATAAATAAATGAATAAATAAAAGTTAACCCGCTTGAATTTACATACAAACCTAATAGTGAGGTCCATTTTATAGATGGGCAAACCTGAGAAAAATCCAGTAGTTTTAATCTCAGCAAAATATAGCACAACTCGCGCATCTGCCAGCTCTATAACTCATATTTAGTCAGATTTCTAACGTGTTTCTCAACTGCATAGTCTGCTATACCATAAAATTATCCGACATCATCTTTACAGTTCAAAAGGCACATGTCAATCAACCTCTTTGCTTCTAGTACATTACGCGGGTAAATCATCGTCCAGTGTTCTAACAATAATTATTTTAAAAACCTATACTGCCACGAAAAGTTTTAACTCCACCGGTGTGTTTTAACACTAACAGTTTCACATATACATGATTCTTATTTAAAATTGTTTTGCTTAATACACGACTGTTCTAAGCAAAGTAAATATGATTCAAATTTCATTAGAATGTTGCAACTCTAAGTTTGCAACCAATCACATATTTTAATATGAAGAACTGTTATGCATCCACTGTAAGGAATATTTTATACATAAAATACCACATGAAGGATTTTTACCTCTTCAACATGTTTGCTCGAGCGCTGCTGCTGCACTAGATTAATGATCTTCTCATGAACAGCTCTTTTTTGCTTCATCACATCAACCCATTGACTAGAAGGACCCTGAAAGCAAGCCACAGTCTCCATGTAAAACTATATAGGAAAACCATAAGTTACACTATTGGGCAAAAATTAATAAGCACCAGAGGCATGCATAAAGGGGGAGAAGGGATCCCAGATATGATAAATAAATTCACCCAAATCACCAAATGAGCAGGGCTCTTCTTTTGACGCTAGTGTAAACTATCTCTTTTACACCCAATATCAGACCTTAGATAGTATTTAAGATTATGTTTACAGTTGTTCTCTTTGCTGTTATCATCTTTCTTAATGTTCAATTTCTTTCTCTCTTATTGTTCTTGTCAGTTGTCTGGTGCTCAAATATGAAAAATAAATGTTTCCATTTTCCAACACAGATCAGTAGCGTGCAAATCAAGATGCTGTAAATGTAATAGAAGCTGCAGGTTACCTTAGCATGTTTCGATTTGGCAGCTTCACCTTCAGCTTCAAGAATAGTCTGTTTGGGTCTGGAAGTAATCAATCATTGAGCAATTAAAACTTTGCAACATTGCAATATCAGGAAGAAAAAAAAAAAAGGAGACAAGTTAAAAGAAATCAATCAAACAAATTTCCAAAAATTAATGAAGGATGAAAAAAAAAAACGTTAACCAACACCTGAATGTTTTCAAACGTTCTGAGAAGGCCATTGCCATCAACTCCCCACCTCCAATAGCATTTTTGAAGATTGGATGTAACCCAGGAGGTGGTAAAGTTTTTGCTCTCTTTATGGACTCTCTTGCAGGTAAGGGTTTTGTCTTTGAATACAAACGAAAAGCATTTGTACAGGTTTTCTGCAAAGCATATAGTTCCGCTGATGAATCAATAATATCTCGAACTCTATCTGAAATGAGATCAATAACTGTTTGAGGGAAACGCCCATAGACAGTTTCTCTGTTTGCAATTGCTTCATCAATTTTGGCCATCACACCATCCATATCTCGCAGCACCTCTTCCTCACTGGGTGCAGGCCTAATTGGTTTTGAGAGAAATAGATGAAGATCTAAAACGTAAGCCATATCCTCCGGTGTCACAAAAGAATATGCAGTACCAGTCCGACCTGCTCTTGCAACTCGCCCTACTCGATGCACAAAAATCTTAGGCTTTGGGGGAAAGTCCCAGTTGATAACATTATCAAGCAATGGAATGTCAATCCCCCTAGCAGCAATATCAGTCACAATTAGCAACATAGTTTTCCTTGCCCTAAACCTTGATACATTAATCTTACGAGCATCTGCATCCATGTCACCGTAGCACACAGAAGGTTCAATACCTTCTTCCCTGAACAACATATTGAGGAATTCCACATGATGTTTTGTTGAAACAAATATCAAAGTCTGTTCATGACTATTAATTTGTTCCCTTATCAAATACAATAAGGAAGCAAGTTTTTCCTCCTGCCGCAAGGTGAAAAAAGTCAGCTTCAAGTCAGGACTAATCTTAGTCTCTAAATCAAGCCGCACAAGCTGAGGGTCACGCAGACCAGCCTTAGCAAACTCAGCAAGGGCACTTGGTAATGTTGCACTAAAAAGCAGTGTCTGGCGATTCTCACTGAGCTGAGCAAGTATTTTGTGCAATTGTTCAGCAAAACCCATTCCAAATAGACAGTCTGCTTCATCAAAAACCACATATTCCACTGTGCGTAATGACATGTCATCCACCTCGGACAAATGGTGCATGAGCCTACCAGGAGTTGCAATTATAATATCAGGATTCTGCGCTAACTCTTCAAATTGACTCTCCATGCTATCACCACCAACCAATAAACTAATTCGGAGATCTGAAAAAACACACCCCAAAAAAAAACAATCGTAGGAAATGCAGCTAAGTTGAAAATTTAACTGAAATCAACATAAAAAAAGATGAGAAATTGAAAATATATTTCAAAACACATAGGATAACATGATTTTAATATCATTTGGGTGGAATAATCCTGATTTAACTAGGCTACTCCCCATCTGACTCTTTTAACCATAATTCCTCAATTTATCTTTGTGATGTTAACCACCAATACACGATATATATATATATATATACCGTAACTCTTGAACCATAATATAGAGCCAACAATACACACCAGCACCACGTCCATTCTACCAATATAGCTGGGCTCATCCCATATCAAACAGCCTCCAATCAACTCTAACCAGAAGCAAAAAATGCTAAACTGAAGATTCTTTAACGTATTCAGATTAATCTTGTCCTAAACACTATATGACTTGGATTATTCTAGTGACTAACATAAGTAAGACAATCCAAAAAGTTCTATAATTCCCCACATTACTTCAAACCTCCAATCCTAAAGTGCTTGAATAAAATGAAACTAAATATTTTGTCCAAGATCACAAAACATTAAGAAAAAAAAAAAAACTTCAATCTAGCTTAACTGACAGTTCAGTTTAATTGAAAGTTTCAAAATTTGCTCATCCAGATTCCAGAGCCAACAAAATGAGTGAATTATATAGCATTTTTCAATTGAAAAATAACATAATTATAATCAAAACTTAACCTACCTGTGTATCTACCAAGTTCTTGAGTGAATTTCAAAGTCTGAAGCGCCAGGTCTCTGGTAGGAGACAAGATGAGAGCCCTAACACCGCCCTGAGGTACGTGCTGGTTCAAGCGCTCAATCATAGGCACAAGGAACGCCGCTGTTTTTCCGGAACCAGTGCGAGCCATAGCCACGACGTCGACGCCTGAGAGAATGAGAGGCATCGTCTTCCGCTGTATGGGAGTAGGCACCTTGTAGCCTTTACGCTTGATTGCTCTGAATACATTGTAGCTCAATCCAAGCGACTCGAACCCTCCAGATTTCGCCTTCTTCCTCTGCTTCTCTCTCCGATTCAGCTCCGCTTTGGAGCTCACGTAAATTGCCTCTCCTTTCACCATTATCGCAACTCAGACTATAAAATTTGAAACCGCCACAGCAGAAAAAGCGACGGTAAGGGTCTTCACCGCCGCCGGCGGAACAGAACGAGGAGAGGTTTTTGTTGCTCAGTGTGAGAGAGAGAGAGACCGTTGAGGGTATAGGGTTTTACTTTTTAGGATATCAAATTAGGTCAGATCCTCTGAAGAAGGACAAGGAGGAACCGGCTCTAATAAGTTTTCTTTTATTATTTTTTATTGTAAGACTATATGACGTCAGCGTCACATTATAAAGATTTAAACTAATTTTTATTTTAAGAGGTAAACTAGCGGTTAATACCTTTAAATAGTTTTATCACACCCAGATTAATACTCACTCGAGTCGGATATGACCACAAGTGCGGCAAAGCTTTTCCTACTAAGTTTTAACGCATCTGCATTCCTTAAGTCTCGAACTCGATACCTCATGTTAAACTATAACAACCTCTTACTAATTGACTGACGCGAATTGCATTTTGGAAAGAACAAAATTAGCACTAATAGTGCAATAACTTCATCTAATTCAATTGTAATTACTTCAAAAATTTCATATTTAAAATGTTTTTTTTTTCAATTTGAAATCAGTCCATTCAATCTGATTTGATTCAAACCGTTAACAATCGATCCGATTTTTTGTTCATGCGTTTTCACAATCCCGGTCCGGTATTGGACTGATTCTCATACCTATTCTATTTACATTATTGATTTATGGATAACTTAGATGTACATAAAATTTTATACTCGACTTTCACCAAACATACAAATAAGTGCACAGAATGGTTCCATGAGTAAATAAGAATTGTTACAAATTTTGAACAAAACTTATTCCCTAGATGGGCTTTGGGCAACCCATTATGCAAATCTTACAATACTTGTGAAACTTATGATTATGGGCTCACAGCCCATCCATAACTAAGTCTCATTCTTATTTGTGGATTGAGATTTTACTTAGGCTAGTTAGAAGCAGGGTGGCCCAGTGCCCACCTAACACTTAAATGGCTTTTAAGAGATGTGGGCATCACTCATTTCACTTTCTTTAGGCCTCCCCTTTTCTTGTTTTTTTTTTCTATCCATCTAAATCCTGCCTACTCAATTCCTGAGTACAATATACTTTGACTTCTCTTTCTATATCATAACTCAAATAAATGGGATGAAAAACCTACCTATATTGCTAGGGTTGGTACTACATAGTTTTACTTAGCACCTAATGTCAATGGAGAGTTGGAGACAATTATCCTCACACTCTAATATGTTTTTGTTGTAAAAGGCGTCGTCTGAACTGATATTTGTGATACATTTGTTTATAATTCTTAAGACATAAATAAATGAGTACATAACCAAAAATACTAAGTGCGGAAGCAACTCAGAGAGAATATCTAGTCTTGCAAGGACCAATTGGGTGAGTTCGTGGGGGTTGTCGGGAGAAGACTTGTTAGCGAGAATGAGAGACTTGAGATGTTCGATAAGATCATGTTAGAGTCTTTAATTTGATAGTTGAGCACAAATACTTATTATTTATCAGCCATAAATTTGTGCGATATTTTAATAAAGTGTTAAATACTATCTTTTAATTTGAACGATAAGAACCATGTTATAAATTGTATTTGAAGAAATATATATATATACATCTAAGCAACCATCTTCTTTTGCACTAACATAATGTGGTGAGTTGGTACTAGAAATTATCTGGTTCATTGTGCTCTAAGTTGATGATATGGTAAGTTGGTACTAGAAAGTAGAAATCATGTTGGTACCAAGCTCCAATAATGGAGGGTGCAGCTAGGACCTTGCATGTTTGTTTGAAGATTTGCTAAGCTGATATGGTTTTGTTGTTAATTAAGGATTAGCTAAGCAGTCCAACATCATGTTGGGAAGTGTACATGTAATGAACAAACAAAAGAGACCTAAAGCTTATCTATAAAAATATTCAAGCCATAACAAAGTAACAACATGAAAGGGTTTTGGGATCACCTTTCCTCTTTAAGGATGACTCATTTCCACCTTTTCTTTCTCTTATTTTTTGTGACAATAAATTATGGAATAAACAATTGTATAACTAGTTCTTTTCATGATCCCACTCACTAACACTAATGTCTCCTTAAATGAGATTCATTCATATAAACAAAACTTAAAAGGAGGATTACATTAAATTGCTCGGTAAAATGCATAAATTGTAACTTAAATGAGGTGAACTTCTTTAAGAAGTTGATTCCAGCAGGAACTTAATGTCTCATGTGAAATTTTTAGCTTCGTTTAGAGAGATGAGATAACAATTAAACTATTTTTTTGCTCTTATAATTCAAAGTGGGTCGACCTGATATGTTGATAAGGCCGACTAGTTCTATTACCTTATATTGACATGTGAAATGCAAGATGTTGTTTTTGCATATGAGGTAGACCTGAATTTTCAATATATGGAGCCGAGCAAACCTAGTACGTTATATATAGTAGTTTAAATTACTCAGTTAATGTATAAAAGCTAACAATAATTTATTATAATCAACATTAAACATCTTATGAGAGCATATATAGCGATTGATAATATTAATTTGTTTCTCAAATACTTCATGCGCATTTTGATCATTTTAACAATTAATATATCTTTATAGCTATTTTTATATTCAAACATAATAATTATTACACCAAACTTAAAATTTTGGAACGAATTCCTCACATATAATTCTTACATTTTCAACCGTCTCTTCACAAATTCTTGTAGTTTTCTAGTAGAGTCATCAAACAAGCACCAAGACAAGTGATTTTATTTTAATTTACTTTTGGTCATTGGGGGATATAGTGTATTGACTTCAAAATATATATTTCTGTGATATTGGTTAAATGAACACATACTAAAAACCAAACAAAATTTTCAATAGTATATGGTTGAATTCACTGCAGTGTATGATCAAAATCACATTTAAAGATCATGTTTATTTTTCCTCATTTCATTGAATCACCAAAAATTCAAAATGACCAAATCATAAAATGCCCAATATTTCCTGCCCCACAAAACACTTCACTTTGACCAAATGTCTGGCATGTTGAGGGCATCAATTAGAAAGACAGTCATGAATCGTGGACCGACATCCTACGCATCTGCCCTTAATGAGTCGCTTTCATCCCCCGTCCTGTCGGGCGAGGCCATGTGGGAAGTGTG
>JAYMTH010001272.1:0-15557 GCA_036897465.1 Pelargonium australe | reverse complement strand
TAGTCAGCAGTTTGGTAGACGTCCAATTCAACATTCTCAATCTATTTCCAAATTTGAGCAAAATCTTGTTTCGGAGTCGTTGGGCTGAACTGAACGAGATCCGCCAGAATGAGGAACAAGTATTCATCCCTCTGATCCGAGCCAGGAAGACCGCCAGAGCTGCCGGCGGTGAGTTTGTTCTCTCGTACGTCGACACACTTCTGAATTTAGAACTCCCGGAGGAGAAGCAAAAACTCAGTGAAACTGAGATCATGACTCTCTGCACAGAGTTTCTTACTGCCGGCGCCGACACAACCTCGACGACGTTGCAGTGGATCATGGCGAATTTGGTGAAAAACCCAGAAATCCAAAACAAACTCTTTGCAGAAATCAATACAGCCATGGAAGATTCAAGAGCAGAGGAGGTGAGAGAGGAGGATTTGCATAAAGTACAGTACTTGAAGGCAGTGATTCTGGAGGGTCTCCGGCGACACCCGCCGGTGCATTTGTTTCTCCCACACACGGTGACGGAGGACGCGCAGGTGGGAGGGTACGTGGTACCAAAATCCGGGACGGTGAATTACATGGTGGCGGAGATAGGGTTGGACCCGGAGGTGTGGGAGGAGCCGATGGAGTTCCGGCCGGAGAGGTTTTTGAGCGGCGGCGACGGGAAAAAGGTGGAGACTTTCGACGTCACCGGGAGCAAGGAGATCAAAATGATGCCGTTCGGCGTCGGCCGGAGAATTTGTCCCGGTTATGGGCTCGCAATGCTGCATTTGGAGTATTTTGTGGCGAATTTGGTGTGGAAGTTCGAGTGGAGAGCCGTCGCCGGAGATGAGGTGGACTTGTCGGAGAAGCAAGAATTTACCGTTGTGATGAAGAATCCGTTGAAGGCTCAAATATCAGTGAGGACTAAGTAATGGTTTTTAGAGACTATTTGTGTAATGTATATTATATTTTGTGGAGTTTGTACTAAAAAATGTTTGGTATATTTTAGCCATCGTATTTCAATTTCTTTGAACTCACACCAACACAAATTTTAATCGGTTTAGATTTAATATAATCGAGTTCGATAAAAATATCACGCTCACATAAATTTGTTTGGCCCATGACTTTTTTTTTTAATCTCAAATAGTAACTACTTTTATTGTTTGTAATCTTTTATGTATGTTAGTTAATATGTTTACGTTAAATCTGTGATATTAATTATTTTAGATGTCGTACCAAATGAAAAAAAAGTTAAGTTTAAAGACGACATAATTTCGGTTAACTTATGAGTTACTCTAATACTCCACCAACATATGTTGAAATGAAATGTAATCAACCATAAGGTCGTTGTCGAATAGTGTTGAGTATTTAGAATTCGTGTTAGACATATATTTAATTAAGTTAGGAGCCTCAAAACAATAAAAGACCGACGAACTAACTGACTTGTGTGACAATGGGAGAATACCAAAATAATAATCGGAGAAGATCTTATATCTATTTATAATTTTACATATAATGTTGATGTTATCCAAATAACTCGAATATCAAACCTGAAAATTTCAAATAAAAAATCTGAGTTCTGCACCACTCAGGATAGTTGTGTACTTTTCCCTTACTAATATATACCTAAACTTAAATTATAAACAATCACATTCTATGCCATGCCTCAAATAATGAAAAAGAAAAGAAAAGAAGCAACTAGAAGATGTTAAACCCAACTATATGGATTTTTCCACACAATCAACTCACTAGAGCCTCTTACCCTATAAAATCCAAAATAACTTTCTTTTTCATCTATACAAAAGTAACATCATAACATGAAGATGTCAATTTCATACATTAATCTTTACAATTGTATCAATGTATCATCTCGTATGTATATTCTTTATGTAATTAAGTAGACACGTTCGATATGATCATTATATTCGTCTGAGTTTTTTGTTATAAAAAATGTATATTGTTATTTCTATCCAGATACACGCTATAAAGAACAGTAGACGTGACGTTCGATATGATCATTATATTCGTCTGAATTTCTTGTTATAAAAAAATGTATATTGTTATTTCTATCCAGATACAAACTATAAATGACGAGATCTAGACACGCCGCTACGTGCAATAAAACTATATGAAATAAAAAGCTAGCTCAAAATGTAACCATAATATTTGGATTTTTTCTTAAGTCCACTAACAAAAATCACGTATCTTTTAAAATCCAAAGTAGTTATCTTCTTCTATTATTTTTATGTAAAATAACAATATTTCCATAAAATTATTATATACGAGTCTCTTTGTGCATGACATATCCAAAAAAGAAAGTCGCCTCCCGCCGGGACCCACACCGTCCATGTCATCACCAGTTTCTCGTTGCTCAAGAAACCATTCTACGAAATCGAGCAAATCCTCCGCAACACATGCGCCAAAGAGACTCTCTGCATCGGGTACCAACCCGCCGTCTTTATCCGCAACCGCCACCTCGTTCATTACACTTTTATGATGGGTGAATATGAGTGACATTTCAACGAAGTGTCATGTTATGATTGATTCAGCTTAGGTTAAGCCAAAACTCACATTGCTTATAATCATTTTCCTAGATTTTGATGCAACTAACAAAACACCCCCTAAGAGTCGAGTTTGAGTTATCCAACTCGGCTTATCTACAAAAGAAATGCGAAACAAATATTGGGTGATTGGTCATCTTCTTTTATCCAAATTCAAAAGCTAGATTATCAATTAATTTCTCTCACTTCAAAGGCTAACAATATGAGTCGAAGTGACCTAAACCAAACCCAACCCATTTTTTTGAGTTTTAGGTCAAAGTAAATTACGAAATTTGCAGAGGAAACACAAACATGGAGTGTGGGTGGGGTCTAATGTAATTTACACTTTCATTCTTCAAGGAAAACCCAACATAGTTTTAAATATCGGGACGATTGGTTCAACCGAATCCGGTGGCTTTACCGGTCCGGGTCACATATTGCCCCGTAAAAAAGAGTCAAATGGTCTAGGGCTGGGCATTGAACAAGACGGACCGTAAAAATAGACCGGACCGGATCGTTGATGGATGTTGGGCTATCAAATCACTTAAAACTAATGGGCTATATATTTGATGAAATAAATGGGCTATATATAGATTTAGGGCATCGATTTTATTTTCTCTGTTCTGTGTGATTGAACCAGGAACTTCGAATCCGGCGAAAAAGGTGAGAATCCGGCGAAAGGATCTATAATTTCAGCACAGACAACGCAAACACAAATTTTAATTCACCACTGATTTGCTCGACTCTTCGAAACAGGTATGTCACCTCAATTTCTTGAGTTTTGATTTCTATGCTATTTGTTTCGTGCTCCCAAATATCTGTCAATTTGAATATCTCTTCGTTTAATTGCTTATTCTGATCACAATTGTTGAATTCAGTGTTGGAACAGTTCAATTTTCTGTTCACGACTACTTTGGAAGCTAGTGATTTATTCCCACAAATATTTTCATGGCTATGTCATTCAGTTTTATCATGTGTTACTGTTGCAGTATTGTAAGAGAGTCGAGCAAATTTGTATGCTATTATACAGATTCTCTTCATCAGATAAGGTCTAGTTTCATAATTTAGAGAGATACATTAATTGGTATTGGTTATTGGTATTTGATTATTGAATGTGAAGGTGCAAGGATGCTGCTGACACAATACTATTGTGGTATTGGCATTTTGGGTGCCAGACCAGATGTATTGTGGGTGGGCATGGAATGTTGAAACTTTGTGAATTCAGTTTTGGTGGTTACAAGTCATCATGTAGTCTATAGTTGCTCTAATCGGGTTTTGTCTAGTCACTCTAGCTTAACCCGTTTAATAGAGATGGGTATTTTTGTCCACATTCCTTCTGTAGGGTATAGCCTGGAGGCAATAGCAATTAGCAGACAAGCCATGGAGTATTGACCATGACAAAACAAGAACCACCAGTTATGAGTTGCTGGTGTTGAATGGTCCAAGATCCTTATAGTTGTTGCAATATTTGGATACCATTGTAGAGCTTAAAATACAGGAGTTAACACCAAAAGTCAAGCATGTATAGCATAGCATAGCAGAGAGCCAGAGAGAGATGATGTTTTGGTTGATTTTGCCATCTTCATATAACAGTGAAAAAACATGGGCAAGGACATGAACATGGAGGGCAAGACTAGTCTTTGTCAGTGAGGGTGTGACACATTTGAAGAAATAGATGTGCAGGATCTTTCTTTGGTCCTTACACATCACCATTTGCAATTCCATCACCACCCCTGGGCCTGGCTTTGCTATACTATACTGTGTGCGTGTACTTGTTATTTTTCTTCTTGATATTATATGGTGAAATTCAATTTTGCTCCATGAGATGAGGTTGTTGAAAAACAATTAATTGTTTTTGTATAATGAGAATGACTCTTTTGTCCTCTTGCTACCCACCCTAGAATCATCTCTCTTGTCTCTAAGCTGAGAATGAAAGGAAGTAACTTGACGTATGTAGCCGTCTTACGTGTGAAATACACGTAAAACACGTGTCAGACTGTGATAAGTGGAAAGTGAGTCTCATCTTTTGTTTTTGGGTAGTTTTGGTTTTCAGGGATGGAGTAGTGAGTCCAATCTGTGATGGACGGCTAGAATTCAATCTCAGAGTTACATGTATGAATCTTTTCCAAAATGAAATCTTAGAAAAAACTTGATCTTCATAGCTATGCTAATTCTTGAGTTAAGCTCATGCCATAGCTTCATGTAATATTGTGGGCAATGGATTCATTTGATTGCATTTCATGATCAACTAGATATTAGCAATAAGTGAACAAACCAAGAATTTGAACTAAATGATAGAGAAAGAGACATGAGTTAGGTATATATGTTTGTCACATTTAATGTGGAGATGTCCTTGGGCTCATACAATGTCAACCTCCACACATCAAACAGAATCCATGTGCTATATTTTTGGCAGTCCAAAACCAAAACCAGCATCTCAAATCTCAATAATGTATAGAAAAAACAACAAGGGATTTTTAGGATCAATGAGGCATTTTCACCCAAAAATGAAAGAGTGAAAAAGAAGAAGAAATGTACAGTATGGCATGGTTGATTTGATAAGATGGGTGTTTTTGGCAGTGCAGAGACATGCATGGAGCAGAAAGCAAATTTGTAGTAGCTATATCCATCTTCAGCTAATTATCTGTAGGGACTTGAAGCTATATAGCAAGCAACACAATATTTTATGTTCCTGACATACAGATTGCCTCATTGCCACCATTTTCCATGTTGGCTCCATTTGTCCATCTATGCTCTCAGCCTTCATAGCCTTTTCCTTTTGCAGACAACCCATGCATCAACTACTATACACTGCAACTATTCCATACTTTCACTTGATCTTCAATGAGAGAGTTATTGTATACAAAACTGACAATTTGTGCGTGCATGTTTTGGTTTGGAGAGGACACGACTTAACACATAACGATAACAATAAAACCAACATGTTTGACATGACATTATCCAACAACATCATATGGGTAAAGTGTTTTAGGGCGCTTTGGAACACCAATGTCTTATGTTCAAGCCTCTCAGCTGGTTTTTGAAAGTGGTCGTCTTGAGCGTGTCGTGCGTGCATGTTTTGGAGGTTTAACGTGACCACGGCACGATTTCAAACTTTCTAAGCCCAAACATGCTAGTTTATGAATTGCCTAAACCATCTAATCTTACCTAAAACCCTAACCAACAGCACAAAATTCAAATTCTAGCCAAACTGTTTGTTTTGTGGTTTTATGATCCCCCAAGTCAGCTCAAATCTCAGTCATTTTCCATTGTTTACTGACCAAAAGAAACAACCCTACAAAATAAAGGGACAAAATTTTCAATATTGCACATCTGCAAGAGAGAATAGAGTACTACAGCAGCAGATCACCCACCAACACCATTATTTTAGTGGTTCTTGGTCATGGTCATGGCAATGGTAATTACATGAATGGGACCAGAAATAAATAAAAGATAATATAGTAGGAGTAGAGTCCTAGCCTCTATAGGGCTATGGGCAAAGAACAGCCTAGGCAAAATAGGCTTCTCTTTCTTGTCCCTTGATGATCATAACATTTCTTAGGTGTAGGCCACATCATTTAATTTGCACTGTTGTGGTTGCTGCAATTGTCTTCTCTTTCTCTTCTACTTCCAAATGTTCAGTGTAGACTCAAGCTCTGGTCAACTCATTATCACATTTAATTATGGAATTGGGAATTTAAAGACTATCAATGACAATAACTACTGGCTTTGATGAGAGCATATACATTTTATTTATTACAAGACCTTATTAATAAACACAGCTGAAGTAATTGCCAGTTGCCAATATTTTGAAATAAAAACAAGAACAGTGTAGAATCAGGCATGCTTGCTGGTTAATGATGACAAGAAAAGGATATAGTAATAGTAAAAGGTTGAAACAAGTGTCTGTAACTTTCAGTCATTAACAAGAATCACTACTGAGGATGTGAAGAGTGGACTGACTGGTTGTTGTGAAAAATGAAAATTACAGTATTGTCTTCTAAAAGGAAATAAAATAGTGATTGAGCTATATTTTTATTGGGTTTTTGCATGGGACCCTCACAGATGCTGAGATGCATTGAATTAGTTGGGAGAAGAAGGAGCCATAATAAAATCAGCATCATAACTCAGACTCATCAGTAGACACCAAAATGCTTCTTTCTTGAGCTCTGGAATTGAATTTTCCAAATTTACAATCTCTCCAATTAACTCTTTCTTTAATTCTTGATCCCTTTTGGCCCAGAGGACAAGATTGGTGCTGATAATGGCTTCATTAAGAGCAGTAGTAACTGTCTTGCTCATTATGATCTGTGTTCTCACATTTGCTTCAGAATCAGGTAAAAACAGCAGAGCAGTGACTGTGATGCTGATATAATGATATATGTATGTATGTATGTGTTGTAATTATACATTGGTTTGTTGATTGTTGAATGTATTATTGATTGATGTTTTTGGCAGATGGGTCTTTCCTGATATGGAACTCTAGTGTGGGGTTGAAGGATATGGAGATGAAAGTGGGTTCAAGGCCTCCAAGGTGTGTGAACAAGTGCTTGACTTGCAGGCCTTGCACTGCTACACTGGTCATTTCTCAGAACCACAGCACCAAAGATGATTACAAGGCTAAATCAAGAGAAGAGACCTATTATCTTCTCTCATGGAAGTGCAAATGTGGAGACAAGCTGTTCCAACCTTGAAAACTAGCACCACTCTCTCTCTCTATATATATATATATATGTGTGTATCATATCATGTGATCATGAGAGAGGATCAAGATATGTACTCATGATCCTCTTCAGTTCCTTTGTTTTGTTCCTGCCTTGCATATACAGCATAATTTGTAGTAGCTTTCTGTTACTCCAAAACTCTTTTTTCCGGGTACTTCGAGAACTTCCTCTTCCTGTAAAACCGGTCTCTTTGATGCCTATGTTAGATATCGGACTTTTCGGTCCTAGTTTTTACCTCTTTCTCCCTTTTATGTTCCTTTTTTTTCTTCGTTATAAGCAAGCGTAACAACCGAGGCTCCATCTTCAGTGATTTGGGGTGGACTTTAGACTTGTTTGGGGGTGTTGTGTGAAAAACAACACTTTCAGTATATATATATATATGTGCAGGCAGGATCAGAACCAGGTTTGCAGCTTATTAATGATGCAGACTAGAAATGAAGGATATGGAAGCTCCATTTCCATGGAAAATGTGCTGTATTTAGAATTAAATATGAAGAAACAACAGTGCTTTGATTGTAATTAATTTCCAAATAATGTCAACTCCCCTGTTGGCCACAGGGGATTCAGTTCATGTAAACTTATTGCCTTGTCCCAACCCTTTTTTTATATTTTGGCTTTTGGTTTTTAAATGTATTGTTGTTTGTTGACCACTTTTTCATCACTGTTATAGTATCTTACCTTTAATTAATAATGGAGCACCTGATGATTCTGACATGAGAAGATAGGTTGCTAAAACAGGCCAAGATTCCCTAACTCATCATGAAAATGTACTCTAGCTAGGAGAGGCCTGAATCTGTGTCATTATATGCTCAATAAGACAAATAATTAGATGGAGATTATATCAGAAAATAAATCGAAACGGTTTCACTTACTCCCTCCTCAAGGTCCTTGGTGTTGGTACGCTCGCTAATAAAAAGAAAAAAAAAAAAAAAAAAAAAAAAAAGTTTCCTCGTGAAACATCATTAAAGACACCAAAGAATCTCCAATTCCATATTATTTATAGCACATGTGATATATATGACAAAATCCCCAAGATCCATATCAGTCTTGTTGTTTGTTGTCTTACTATTACATAATTGGAGATACATATATATACTATAGATACAAGAGGTGACTGATAGTCTCCTTAGGCTTTGTACTGTATTAAGCTCAGCTTTTCTGATGTTATAACTAATCATACATAGTAAACAAGCCCACATAAGAGGAATAGCTTCCATGGCTGGACTAGTTACTGACTTGCATCACACCCACCGAACCGGATCAGCAAGTTATGGTTCTAAGCAGACCGGAGTTTGCCATGCCTTCCGTTGGTTTCCAGATGATACTTTCGAGATTAGCACAAAAGTTCTTGTAGAACTGCAAATAGAGCCCGTGAGAAAGCTGTTAGCCATGGTAAAATACAATATGAGACAAATATACAAATAAATACGTCGCTTGCTCATGTCTACATGTAATGAATGATTCCTAAAATTAGAATCATATTGCATTACCTATGTTTGTTTCAGCACTATCAAAGGATGAATGGGCCAAAATCAAATGCAAGTTTCAGTACAGCCTAACCTTGTGATATTCAAGAGTATCCCCAGCCGCCTTCCGAACATCCACCATGAAAAGGGAAGGCGCAACTTCAAAAACCTGCACAAAAATTGAAATCAATTTAGAAACCGTTCTTATACTTGAACCACAGTTTCTCTGTACTAAGCAAATAATATGAAATTACAGACACTGTCAAGGAAGTTACCTCCAGGACTACAGCAAATTGTCCAGTCCTATTTGCAGATGTTCCTTCAAGTCTTGTCTGTGGAAAATTAATTTTAAAACAAATAAGAAAGCAAATCATAGTCATATAAGACTCGAGTCAGCAACATATGCACTTTTGATGCAGTGGGAATATTGGAAATACAGAATATGATGTAATCAGCCGATTGTACAAGCAACTCTAAAGTCACAAACATTATGAGTTCTAAGTGAAAAAAGGTTTGAATTTACGTTTTCAAGAACTCACATTTGGATGTAATGATAGCAAACCTGACATACTTATTATGCAAGCAGAGGAAGCCAAGATTATAAGAATTATGTGCTTATGCAATAAAGTCCAGAAAATGCCGAAGTCAGTACTGACATTTTGTAAGATAACTAAGAACAGCACAGTGATCAAGAAGATGATAGAATAAAGAGATAACAGAAAATAGTGACAGATGTACTACAGGCATAATTAAAGTGAATCTGACAATTTGAACCTTGTAATTATGTGTGTGAGCCTTGAGATTCATTAATTCCGCTACACCTTCAATGGTTGAAAGTATTACTTGTGCAGGTTTACGGGAGACAAAACGAGTTTGCCGCTTTACATAATCCTGCCAAAGAAAAGCATGGTGAAATTTTAGTCGTATCTATTAAAACAAATTAATATATCAACCTCTTTGAACACTCCCCTCCGGTGTAAGAGAAAAAAGCTTGGAATCAAAGAAAGTAGAGCATGGCTTCAATTTCACTATTTCAGACATATCTGCCGCATAATTGTTGAAAAAAACATGGATTGGGGGGAAATGGGAAAGGAGATGAGAAAAATCTCATTTTCCCTCTAGGGTAGGAAGGGAGGAATTGCCCTTTCATTCACGATGTTATTCTATATAAGAGGGTAAAAACAATTTAGGATAATGAAGTTTTTACTCCATAATTTTCCTTGTAAAACAAAACACGTCCTTTTTGTTTTCTTTTCATCACCGAACTTGGTGCAAAATTATTCTCCCTCATTTGCCCAATACTTCCTTTCCTTGTGTCTATCCTCCCTACCAAACATAGTTTAAGCAACTTTACCTGTCTTCTGTCAAACAATGCTGACAGATTCAACCCTTGGGATAAGGTTATCATCTCAAATGCATTCATAAGTAAAGGACCCCCTTCACTATTTGCTGACTGCTCAGCTACAAATTGGTCCTGCAAAATATCAAAACCCCCATATGTAAATAATACATCTTAATATACTTGTATCCTTCATAAAAAAAAAAGGTATATTGAAACAACAGAAGAAAGTTCCAAATCGTTGGTGCTATCACAAATTTGTTGTACTCATACATCTACATTTATTGGATGTTTATCCTATTGAAATTACGGGTTCTTACACTAAAAGACATGACTTTTGTTTGGACACTTCTAACATAACTGTCTACCTAAATAACTGAAATAAGAATAATATTACTAGCTCGGTATCAGTCAAGTTTTAAAAAGAAAGAAAGCATCTATAACTCATTTGCATGCAATTATATATATATTAAAGTGAAAATATGTGTAGAGTCAAAATTGGTATAGCCTCAATTGTTTGGAGCTGTCTCATTTGACACCTTGTTTCAATGTCGCGATATAGAATTCATGTATGATGTATGTACCAACAAAGCTAGGAAAGCTTCCACAAGGAGTTCTCTTTGGATAAGTAGTAAGGTAAACAACACAGCAAAAAAAGAAAGACCAGCAAACCTCAATGTCGTCAAATACTGCACAAACGTCATCCAAACTAACTTCCTCATCTTCGCTGTGTCTTACAGGCACGTAGTTCTTTCGGAACCATGGATCCTTTCTAATTCCTTCTATCCGGATACGCTGCAATAGCAAAGAAAAACTTACAGAGTTACAGGAAGTGAAGGATAATAAAATACAAGAGAGATGTATATATGCTTGCACTACCCAAATGCAGATACTTGGCTTATTTAGCCAATACTAAGAACTAAAATCTAGACACATCCTTACAAATGCCCTAGCTTCACTGAACTTGTTCAAGGAATGTATCAGCAAAGGTAACTATAAATCATGCTAAACTTTACTTTAGCCCAAATGCTTAAGCTCATAGATGGAGTACCATACTACTAAATCAAGTGGTCTCAAACTTCACATTTGTTTCAATGTGGAATACTTTAACACTCTCCCTCACGTGCAGGCCATACAACATAACGGGCCTTGCACATGGACCGGATATTAACAGGGAGGCAACTCAAATGGGTTGCTAGGCTCAAACCAAACCAACCTTGATATTATGTTAAACTTCATAAGATGGATAGTACATATTGACTCTTATTCTAATTGAGCTAGTCATCCAACCAAACTGCTATATATTAGGATAGTGTAATAAATGCAATGCACATAAGATGGATTGTACAAATTGACGCTTATTCTAATTGTACTATTGCACACGTAAAATAAATACTCACAGTTTTAGGATTTGGATCAAGTATCTTATTTATCAGTGACGTTGCACCAGGAGAGAACCAAAAAGGACAAGAGAAGTCTGCAGCATGGATCTGCACATACACTAGACAACAATTAGAATCTCTCCAATCAAATATGCTACGTAATAACATCTAGTAAACAGAAAGAGGTCCTCTTCGTCTACAACTGAGATGCATGTATTAGACTCCAATATAAAAAGATGTTAAATGAAATTAACAGCAGACATTGGAAGGAAGTTGATGTCCCAACAAGAAAAGGGTGAAAGGAGAAAAAAAAAAAAAAAAAAAAAAAAGAAGAAAATTTTGCTACCTGAGCAACACCATAAAATAGTTAAAGCAACAAAATCATGCATAAGTGTGGGAGTCCAAAAAAATTTATGCAAAAACATGGAACAGTAGTAAATCTAATTTATTTCCATTTCTCAAGGATAATATCCTGGCCCCTAACCTTTGTGTATAGTCTTGGAAGGTCTGTTTCATCAAACGGGAGATACCCAGCCATCAAAACAAAGAGTATGACACCACATGACCACAAGTCAGCAGCTGCTCCATCATAACCCTGGTGGCTCAGGACCTAATTCCCAATCACTTAGTGTAAGAAAATAAACAACATAAGAAAAGACACTTTTCTTTTCATTACAATAAATGATTTTAGATCACTGATTCAATAACTACATGAATTAGGGAAGAACACTTCATTGAAATGTTTTAACAAATTTTTTTATTAATGTCATTCAGTAATTTATAAAGAAAATATTGTAAATTCCAGAACACCCTATTATGTCAAAACAATTAAACAAAGGATGAGACTGTTTTGTCTTATCCAGCATTCTATCTGATTCAACAAAATTGCCTAGATAAAACAATCCTTGTCTCTACAGTGGCTTCAGCTTGCATCATACTACAACTCAATAGCCCAATAAGATATAGCTTCAAGAAACTGAAAGTAAGACCACATGATTGATAACTTGACAAAAAATATCATAAAATTTCAAACATGATTTATTCAATAAACATAATGCTTAATCCATAAGAATTTGCACTTTGGCAAGAAAGGCATCTTTAATTACCAGTCTAAACTCTAAATTGCTAACATAGTAGCAATTCATTGGTCTAAATCAAATGAAACATAATTGACATGTATACACAATTTGAAGGCACCAAAAAAACATGAGGGAGCACATCAAACGATTACACAGCAAATTTCTGAAAAGACAAAGTGTACCTCAGGAGCAACATAATTTGGGGTTCCACATGTGGTGTGAAGAAGATCTACCCCCTGCTCCAAACCAAGAAACAGAGAGTTAAAAATGGCATGTCTAATCTGAATGTAGAACTTTATAGTCTGCCATATAGCGCAAACATAATGCAACAATGCTTACCTTCTGGGGCAAGGCACTCAACCCAAAATCTGATACCTTCAAATTCCCATAAGCATCAAGGAGAAGATTCTCAGGCTATTCATAACAGGAATGAACCAATAAGTACAAGAACATGAAATCAAGAAATACCAATGCTAAAATGATATAAACAGTTGCTCTGTACCTTCAGATCTCTATGATACACCCCCTTTTTGTGGCAATGAGCAACAGCCTCTATAAGTTGTTGAAAGTATCGTCTACACTCATTTTCAGGAAGTCTTCCTTGGTGAACCTGTCAAGCTCAACAGTGCACAAAACATATTCTGGATGAACCATGTTGCTTACTCTAAATAGTATATTAGTTTGATTTAGCATATTGCAAACCTAAACTATGTCTGAGGAAATAATGTAGCACATGTTGAAGTATCTCACATTGAAAAACTGAAGTTTGAGACCATTCGATATACTAGTTGGGTCTTCAACCTAAATGCTTAAGTTTTGGGGTAGGAATAAAGTTTAACATCGCGTCAGAGTTGGCTTAGTATTCGACCTATGTGGCCCATTTATGTTGCCTCCCAATATATTCTTAATCCACCTGCAAGACCTGGTGTGTTGTTTGGTATACACGTGATAGAGAGTGTTATCTCACATTGAAAGAGTGCAAAATTTGAGAGACCAGTTGATACACTAGCTGGGTCCTCCACCTAAATGCCTAAGCCTTTGGGTTGGAGTTAAGTTTGACAACACATATAAGCTAAACCAAAATATTTGTTTTTCTAACAAAAGCTATCAGCCTAATATCAGTAGCAATAGAAATTTTATGAAGAGGTTAAAGACACCAGAAAAGTCAAGATGCAAAAATAACAGAAGTTAACCTTATGTATAGCCTGAGAAAAAATTAATAGCCCAAAGTACTTTTGTGAATGAAAAAGATGTACTAATTAATTTTGCTCGTCCTATTCAAATTATCCAAACAAGCAAACAAAAAAACATGTAGAGTATCATTATTACCTAACCAACTATACTAGAAGAGAAGAAGCCTTACAATTTTATCGAACAATTCTCCTCCAGTGACGAACTCAAGAATAATATAAATCTTTGTCCGGCTGGCCAAAACCTAGATCAAAAACAGAATACCAGATAATAAAAAATAAGAAGAGAGTACAAAATTGGAGAGAGGGGACAACATGTTTGGCAATATTATAAAAAATAGTCTTAGCAATACACGGCATAAACGTGATGAAGATAATGGGAATAGTATCAATGCTAACAAATACTTTAGTGTTGACGTACCTCATGCAATCTAACTATATAAGGATGGCGCACAATCTTCATTATAGATATCTCCCTTTTAATCTGAAACAGAACTCAAAAAGAAGTTAGCCAAACAACATCAACGGAAAAGATAATACTTACAACAAAGCTTGTAAACTTGATTTTATTTATTCAGTCTTTTCATTAGCCTAATTTCCTAATGTCCATGTTTCAATATGTAAAAGGTTTATCAGCATACCTGATCAACCATTCTGTGCTTAAGAATAGTACTTTTGGCCATAATTTTCATGGCCACACTCTCCCCAGTCTCCGTGTTCTGAGCAAACTTAACTTTGGCGAAAGTCCCTTCGCCAATGGTCCGCCCGACGTCATACTTTCCAACCTTTCTCTTTACCTTCTTCATCGTCATCTCGAGCTCATTTCCCAAACCCCTCCCCAGACTCCACTCCAATTCTATATGAAGAGATAACCAAACAGCCAATGATAAAAGCATAAAAAACGCAAATGAAATCATTAGTAATTCTAAAATAATTGATCCAAACTGAATTGTTGATGGCAGGTTTCATTCTATTTGTAACTTTTATCCAATTGTTAAACCCTACCGCTTAGATTGCTCCTAATAATGGAAGGAAAATAATAATAAGTTCCACCTAAGCCATTTCAGAGTCATGGCGTTGTTAAGATTCGAAATTGACATTCGTTTTCCAGCGTTTTCTAGCTAGCCAAACAGAGAGTGAATGTAAAACCATATGCGATCCGGGAATCGGATAAACAGCGAAAAGAGCAAAAGCTTAAATAAACAAACAAATTGGAGAATATTCGTAGAAGAACTGTATGAAAAGTTGAGTGGAAATTGACCTGCTGATCGGAGATCCGGCCGGCGAGCGAAAATGAATTGAAAGTTGGAAGGAGCACAGAGCCTCCGACACGACAGTGACGGTGATGGGATGCGATTGACAAGTAAAGAAGACGAAGAACAGAGTTCTCAATTTTTTTCCTTTCTGAATATCCCTCATTTTAATTATTTATAAAAATTGATTTGTATATTTTCCAACATGTCAACACCTCAACATTAAATATAAAACTATTTACTTTTTTGTTTTCTTTTGACCAGAGGCTTATCTTTTTTTATGGTTAAATGGATCTAAATCTCTTTAGACTTTGTTTTATTTTAGTTTTTGTCAACAAATCTTACTTCTTCTATGTGAGGGTGTTGTTTTCGAAACAGGGCATGTCCATAAGTTTATTATGAATTTTATGTATTCCGATCGTTATTAAGTTATTAAAAAGTTTATTTCAAAAAAAAAAAAAAAATTGGAAGTACTGAGTTAAAGAAAAAAGTTTTTTTTTTTTTTTCTAGACTTCTCTCAACCCTAGTGTCGCCGTCTCTCTCTCTGCTAGGGCTTGAGTACAGTTGCAGCCGCCTCTGACGGCTTTGCCGTCGGAGTTTCGCATTCGGTTGTCAGG
>JAYMTH010001271.1:0-15558 GCA_036897465.1 Pelargonium australe | reverse complement strand
GTCTTTTCACATAGTACAATACTTTGAATCGAAAAAGAAATCGGATTAATTTCGTACCCATCGCTCAATGAGAAAGTGGGTCAGATTCTACAGGACTAAACCTAGAAGTAGAAGAAAGCAGATTCAAAATGAACAAGTTCAAACTTAAAAGGGATCTTTCTGATTCTCGAAAAATGCGGGACAAAGGGGGCGAGAAAGATCTCTTGTTCTTATTATAAAATCGCGATTAGATCCGCAAATGCTTGGTAAAAAGAATAACCTTCTCCATCTCTTTCTCCATTTCGTTTTAGAAGAATTAAAAAGAGAAAGTTTTCAATTTGAACATGAAAACGTGATGGTCCTAATTACTCTCCAGGACGGGGTGGAAGAAGGGTTATCCCATTTGTTTTAACCGTAAACTTTTTTATTCTTTGACCGGAAACGAAAAAAATATAAACTTTTAATTATTGATACAATTTGATTCCTTAACTTTTGAGTAATATTTAAAAATTCATGGAACAAATTAATTCGAAAAACGAAAATTTACGGGTTAAATTGATTGTTTTACCTTGATATTTTTTCTTTTTTTGGAAAGTAAACATATCATAGTTATTTGTGGTGCGTAACGTGCCATGAGACACCACAATTATCTGAAAATATTAGTCCGTATCATTACGCGGATGATTTCAAACCAGTACGCTTGAGACGACTGAGAGCTCGGCGGAGACGGCGACGATGGAGGTCTCCACTTCAGTTTTTGCTCCGAGGTTGGTCCGTCCTCTTTCTTTCAAATCTACTTCTCAATCCTCGGTTAATTTCCCGATTAATCGTGTTTTCGCTGCAACAAACCCCCAACTCTGTGCTAAAATCGGCGTATCTGACTCTGGAAACCAACCATTGATTGTCTCCGAGCTTGATGTTGAGGTTGATAAGGCCGTTTCTACCTTTAATTGGCTATTACTCAGGTATCCCCCGCCGCCGATTGCGGATTTCAACACTGCATTGAAATCAATCGCCAAATATAGACATTACTCCCGCGTAATTTCATTATATATGCAAATGCAGAATTTTGGTATACCTCCTGATGGTGTTACTCTCAGCATTATGATTAACTGTTGTCGCCGCTCCGGGCAATTAGGTCTGACCTTTTCTGTGTTTGGGAAGATGCTCAAACTCGGATTCCACCCAAATTGTTCAACTTGCACCACCATGATCCATGCCCTTTGCGACAACGGGGAGGCCGATGCTGCAATTCGGTTGCTCAGGAAGATGGAAAAGAGTGGTTGCAAGTTTCCTGTAGTCACATATACTCAATTGATACTTTTGCTGTGCAGGATGGAAAATGCTGCTGCCGCTATGGAGTTGATCGGGGATATGGAGAAAGGAAGTTGTGAGCCGGATGTTATTGCTTATACTGCGATGATAGATGGGCTTTGCAAGATGGGGAACACTGCTGCTGCCATGGACGTGTTTAGGAGGATGAAAGAGGGAAGTTGCAAGCCGGACACGGTTACTTACACTGCCTTGATTGATGGGTTCTGCAAAGTGGGGGACACTGGTGCTGCCCTCAAGATGCTCGAGGAGATGGTGCTAGAGGGAGGTTGTGAGCCAAACGTGGTTACGTATACTACATTGCTAGACCGGCTTTGCAAAAGAGGCAACACCGGAAGAGCTATTTGGTTGCTCGAGAAGATGGAGGAGGGAAATTTTAAGCCAGATGCAGTTGCTTACACTGCAGTGATAAGTTCGATGTGTAAATTGGGAAACATCACTGATGCGATCAGGTTGCTTAGAAAGATGAAAGAAAGAGGTTGTGAGCCTGATTTGATAACCTATCTAACAATCATAGATGCCCTTAATGAGGAAGGGCTAACAGAGGAAGCTTTGACTCTCAGTGCGGAGATGACGAGCAAAGGCATGAAATCAAATATGATTTCCGAGGGAGTATGAAGGGGATGAAATTGTTCTGACTTGTAGTTCTGTTTGGTTTGATATATACATCAAACAGGTCAATAACCGCATGGGAAAAGACATGGAGTTACCACACGAACTCCCATCTGTTATAGTTAAATATGCAGTAACTACGATTTACATTTTCGGGAATGTGCTATATCTGGGATGCACTTTGAATTAAATTGATGGAACTGAGTTCTCATGTCTTCAGTCTCCAATGGCCTACTTTACAGTCACTCTCCACTCTTTCTCTAAACGGAAGTCCTTAGGTGGTGAGGGGCTTTTACCATATATAACTATCTACCCACAAATGCATCTTCTTCACTTTCCAGATACCGGCATCATATCACGGCAGCCATTGAGGATTTCTCATCACTGTTGGAGGCATCTTTTTCAACAGCAGATGTACTGTTGTTTTGAACATCTTCTCTTCCCAGGGACCTGCTGGATGATATAGCCTGAAAAAGTAATGTTAGAGATGGAGTACTGACTCATTAATATTTAATGCAACTTCAAAAGTTACCAGCATGCAATTTTGGCCTAGAATGGTAAAAAGAAAACCAGAGTGAGTCAGTTGTATGTGTTATATACTTGAATATTGATTGAATCAGTTGTGATAGTCTTCATTTTTTTGTTATTGCAAATACTGCCGAGGTCTGCTTGGTTCTCTCCAATATCATCACCATCAAAATTCTGACCTGACATCTCTGTAGGAACCAAATTCTTAGTCAATGTCATGCTCATCACAGGTCACGTCAGCAACTAAGGAAGCTTTCATTTTTCTATAACTGCAAACTAATTTATATGTACTTGATAACATGTAAGATGATCATTTCTTGATACTAACATAGAAATGTTCATAGTGTCACATATAAGTTTTAAAATGCCATTTTGGATACTATTTAAATAATGTCATTTATTCTTAGCCTTACCTTCAAATTTTCTGTAGGGACCACTGCTCCTTTGGAGAGAGGATGGCGCTATACCTTCACGCTTGATTGGCGTCCTGATGAAGCGCTGGATCCAAGGGGTTTTCGCAAGAGCACGGAATTGATGCTCATCTTTTCCTTTTCCTTGGCTTGGTGGAGGTTTAGATGTTTCATAACATATCTCCCTCCAACAGCCACCTTGAAAAATCTTGAAAATACATGTAGATTTTGAAAAAGGATTAGTCAAGTAACAAAAAATAGAAGAGCATGTACAGCGCATTATGGATCAGACACAGAATGGATCGGGCTACAACCTGACCCGAGATGGTGGAGGTGTAGTGTGTCCGTTCCGATGATATTGAATCCTGAAGGTTGTCATCCATGGAAGCACATGAGTACTGCTTAACGAATGATGTTTCCATGTACTCGATGTACAACTTATGCATCTCATCTGTCCATTTAGTAGACATGAAATCTGCCACCGGTGAGGCCTGATGAGAACTCATAAGAATTGTCAAACGTGAAACAACAAAGGTTCAAGATTAGAAAATAAATATGAGCCCAACTTATGAAGAACCCTATACATGATGAAGCTGCTTCGAACTATTAGCTAATTCACAGGACAGCACTTTCTTCATCCTGAGATGGCTTCTCTGACTTGTTGATCCTAATGAAGCAGGTCCTTGGAGAGGCAGGGAAGCTTCAGCCTGAGGCCTGCATACCGGACTGAAATGCTGGATCCATGGATTTGCCATGGGATGAAAATGATGATGATTATTGCCTTCTCCTGTGTTCGGTTCACCATGGCTATCAGCTCTTCCATAACGGATCTTCCAGCGGCCGTTCTGAAAAACCTTGAGCTGCAAATAGATCATATTGGAAGGATTTAGAGAAAGAAACTCGCCAACAAACGAGAAATGCATCAAACTGAAAAAGGGTTTGGAGGCTATAACCTGAGCAGACATGGCGGAAGACCTGGAGGAGTTGAATTCCATTTGCCTGGTTGATCTGCGATCCGTCGCGTTCTCGTTTTGCAGCTACCAGCCGAGGAAATCTATGGTACCATTAGTTGTGAAAAATGCTTCCATCCATATTCAAGGTACTCTTTTTTTATTTTGCTCGTATGCATTCATTAACATACTAATAAAAAAAAAAATCCCCAAACAAGTTTCACAAGATTGTCACCAGTACAGATTGATTGGACATTATATATGTGTGGATTGAACGTCAGGATTAATTGGCACTACTCTTTTTGTGATTGAGAGGAAGTCGCCTGTTACTGCTAGCTTAGCTTTTAGAGTCCATTGAGTTTGAACAAGGTATTTAAATTGTCCTATTACAGAACCAGTAGCTTTTTTCTTCATAGGAAATTAAAAGATCATGGAAATAGACAACCCATTAAATTTAGGATGATATATGCACATTTCTGAAATGCCATCCCATAACTCTATGAACTGATAACATATAATGCATGGATTAAGTAACCTACATTTGTCCATCTATTTGGTTTTTCATGTCCATGTATCAACCAAAATCTGTGTCCCTGCTGAATGAGCTATCGTCTTTTCTTTTCTTTTCTTTTTTTAATCTGTTTATGAAGAACCAAGTACATCATTAGAATTCATTGCTGTGTCAGTGTGTTGTGTCCCAGACCAGACTGGATTGAATTTTAGAATATCAAAACCCAGATCAATTACTATTTGTGTAGTAACTGTGGATTGATATCAATTGTTTTCAGTGACCTTACCTCACCTTTTAGGTCGAATAGATATGAGTGTGAATTCTAAGTGGTGTTCCTTTCATAGGGAAACTGTGATTATTTTACATTTGAAGAACAGCCATATAAATATTTAGATACCACCGTATTAAAATAACTGCATTATTTCTATTTTAGTAAATAAATTATCACTATATATATTTTTATAATATGGAAAAAGTAGTAAGAAAGTAATTTTACCTTATAGGAAGTGGTAAGCATGTGATGTGAATTGAACAAGAAGAAGAAGAAGAAGAAGAAGAAGAAGAAGAAGAAGCAAATGTAGAGAGCATTGTAAACGTGGTTTGTATTTTGTATTGAAGCAAATATTTATAGCAAAATCGCTCCATGTCAATGTCATGTGGTTAGGATTAAGTTAATGTTTGGATTATGAGTTTTGGTTTGAGAATGATAATGAGATTTTTATTTAGAATTCATTCATTTTCATTCTCTTAGTCATGTACAATTTGATTCTCATCTATTATGTATGGAATTATATTCTAATTCCCCTTTCTTCAATATTTTATATTACGATTTAAAATTCAAAAATTATAACTTCATGCTCGAATATCCAACTGATACAAAGAGAGAGGACTCTCAGTTATGATTTATCGGCTGAGGGTCTCAGTCAATAAATCATGGCTAATTAGGGAATGTCACATCAACAATTTACACATATACTCACCCCAATGAACTTTTGGACGTGAAACGCCCTGTCTAGATCAATTTTGTTTGTCTCTTGGCCGAGAGTCTCAACCAATTTATATTGGCTGAGATTCAGAATAAGGAATCTAAGCCATGATTTTTTTGACTTAGCCTAATCCAACCCAATGAGATATTGTCATCTCATTAAAATCACTTGTACCTACCCAGTGAGTTGATGGGAGCGGAGCGACCCGGCCGGATCCAAGTTATTTTAATGAGGTGACAACACATTATTTGTGGTTTAGCCTAAGCCGAAAACTAATTGACTTAGATTCCTCAATCTATCAATTTTTTTGAAACGAAAACCATAATTTATTAATCAATACTCAAAGGTCCAGATACATTCAGAAAATCTGGTACAACCCAAACCAGATCAGACATAGAATTAGCAATCTGAACATACCTACGAGCTCCTAAATTCGCTGATCTAAAACTCATAGAGAACACAATCGTCTCAAAAGAAACTAAACACAACCTAACCCGAACTAGCAGACCAATACCTAACACCCCGGATCCTAACTCGAGATCCGACATGGCTAATTCTGAAAGCTTAGTATCCAAATACATATCAAACTCAACTAATAAAGCAAAAACTATGTCAAATCGAACTAATAAATCAATAACTAATTCAAACCAAACTAATAAACCAGAACTCAAACAAAGACAAACTAACAAAACATAAATTAAACAAACTCAAACTAGCAGACCATAACAATATGGCACCCCGGACCCTATCTCGATATCCGCCATGGCTTGTTTGGGGCCAAACCCAGATCTGCAACTAGCCGAAACCAAACCTCAACAGCAAGACAACTTCAGACAACAACCCCAGTTAGTGAATCAAGCCCTCGACCCTCTGGTTAGCCGCTGAATAATCCCAGAAATAATGACTACAACCGCCTTTAATGATTCAAACTATAAACTCTACTTGCTAATAATAGCAGAACGCGTCACAATGACGGAAAGACCACAGTTGCAAGCGATGAAGAGAAAGGAGAGATAAAAAGAAGCAGAGGCGACCAAGCCGCCAGATGAGGTTGGAAGAGGGCCTCTCAGAGCCTAGGGTTTTTCACGGCCACCAAATATTCTTATTAATTTAACAAAAATAAAATGTAATGTGTATCAATTTAAAATCACAAGAAACCTTTTTATTACATCAATATTTATATATGTGATCAAAATTGATCAATTTTATTTTTAATAATTTTGGTACCCATTAAAATTTTAATCCAAACACAGCCTCAGAATGTAATTAAGCATGTGGTTAGTGCCTTCATTGTTAGGTTCATGCAAATATTAGGCAAGACAAAGACACAACTAATGTGGTTAGTGCCTTCATTTGTTAGACTCATGCAAATATTAGGCAAGACAAAGACACAACTCATTCTTTTATCACCTTTACACATCACTCCATCGAGCCATTAAGAGAGTTATGGACTATAGTCTATCATATACTGAACTATCCTATATTCAAGGCCATGGAGTTCAAAACTTCCTTATATATCACATGAACTCCACCAAAATGTGCAACATAATATTAGGCAAAGAGCCCAAAAGAAGAAATCTTTCCACTCAAAAGAGCACAAAATCATATGGTTTGGCATCAAAATTTGTCACCACGTTTTACATGCACTATATTCTATACATACAAAAACTAGTACAAGCAGAGCCATGTGCATATGCTACCCATGAATGACGATTTATTTATTTATTTTTTTCTATAAGCAAGAGTACCAATCGAGGCTCGTACTTGAGAACTCTGGAAGAACAAACACCTTATGTCAAACTAATATTGTTTGTTGCTCTCTTTTATAATACAAAATGCAAGGATAAGACATTCATGAAAAATGATCATTTCCTCCAAATAACTGAAAGTCTTGTCCTTGAACACAGAAAATGGTAGCTTCAAATGATTTATAGCTTTAGCTTTGTCTCAAGAAATTTACAAATAACTGCACTTTGTTAATGAGACTTCAATGCAAACTTAATTCTATAGAAGATAATCAGATCTCAATCCTGTAAATAAATCTATCTACCATCCTACAGGTCAAGTACATCCATGATTTCAGTAACACAGATCCAGCACTAACGCAACAAAGATGATAAGAAAAAGTTATGTTAAAGTGCAAATTTTTACCCACTTCCTATTTCACTTCACCTTCTAAACCGCACGTATTCTTGATTTAGCCATGTTAATAAATGCATGTGCATCTTGTCCACACCGGTGAGCTCCACAGTTAGAACTAATTAAAAAGTAACTAAACGAGCTGTCCACGTACATACTCCGATAGCCGATCATTGACACAGATCCCCTTGGGCGAGAGACTGGCTGGATGAGTCAGCCTGCGAATGGGAAGAACCAAGACTTCAAAACCAACATGATCGGTATTTTTTGCCGTTCTGGTAAGCAGATTAACAAGGAAATTGTATGCCTTACCAGATCAATTGTCAATCTCTTCAACCTTTTCAGACTACAGCTGCTGCTTGCCTTCTCTCCTTCAATATATTCACCAACAAAGTTCTGATCTGACACCTCTGTATGAATCAACAGTTCCTATATCATCACAGCTGCTTAAAGATGTAGAAGCTAAAAAATCATACAAGTCATCAATGGCCAAATAATTGGCTATTACATACATACATGACAACTATTTCTGAATTCTTAAACTGAACAAATTCATAAACTACAACAGATAAACATGCTCTAAATGGGAAACTAAAAGCATCATAACATTGCACAAATTCCATTGTACATCTGCTAGCAAGTCAACAACTACGTGATAGTCTTTTTTACAGTTAACAAATTCCAAATATAAAACAGCTAAAGCTACCCCTATGTCATTTGGGTCAGTCGGCTAATTTCTACGAAGATGATATAGTCATCTAAGACGAAGATTAATGATGCAAGAAATGAGCAATCAACTTAAAATTGATTCCAGTCCTTCCAGCTAATTGACTTACAAATATCAAAACTCTAGGAAAAGAACAGCAATAGAAAGACATGGAAAACAAGAAAAGTGTTCATAAATAAATACCGTTCTCGCTGCCCTCCAATTCTTGATCACACCAATTACTATGATGAGAATGAAGTTGCTTGGAACTAGTAGCTAATTCACAAGAAATCGCATTCCCTCTTGATTTGCTTGAACAATTCATGGACTCGGCAGCTTCTTGTACAGTTTGGTCTGCTGCAGTCTGATGTTTGCCTGCAGGCCTGTAATGCTGGATCCAAGGACTTGCCACGAGATGATGAGAATCGTCTTCTTTCTTCGGTTGAAGGTTAGCTCTTCCATAGCGGACTTTCTTCCAGCTGCCAGCTTGGAAAACCTTAAACTGAGACATAGACAGCAAAAGTGTGAGGTAGCTAGAAAACGACAAATTACAAATTAGGGCACACAATAAGAGAATCTAGGCAGCAAAGAGACTGTAGAGATCAGGCTATAACCTGACCAGAAGTAGTGTAGGTACTGCAGCACGTCTGCCTTGACAATTTTGGATCCAATGAGTTATTCTTTAATAAGTGCTGACCCATGAAGTCAGTGGAAGCATATAGCTGATTTACAAATGTTGCTTCCATACCTTTAAGGTACAAACTATGTTTCTCATCTGTCCATTCTGTAGACTTTAATTTTGTCTCTCTAGTGTCCTGAAATTTACTTCCATTTTAGACAACCAGAAATCCTCAAATAGAAAAGAACTCACAGAAGTTTCTTAGATGAGAAGATGTCACGAGCTGTAATGGCAGACATAAGAAGCAATAGACAATATATTTCTGAATATCATGCAACTTTGGTGGAGACACCGTGACAGGCAAATACCCACTAGCTTAACTCCAAGTCTCCAATAGTACCCTATTGTAATTAGTACTGAAAACTTGTTTTGAATCACTATCCAAACTTAAGAACTACTTGGCTTATGGAAGACAATCATTCTAACAAGTTTGTTGACTGTTATTGGACCAAAATAAACACTCACCTACTATCCCATTTACAAGTGTATAAACCAGTTATGTATTTCTTCAAATCCCCTAGCAAACACTGTAAACATAAACTAGAGCTAAAAAAAAAATCAAGTCCAAATATGGTTCTCAAATGCCTACAACCATTTGTAGCAAATGACACATTTTAATTAGAATGAATATTTCACAATTGTCCCATAGGCTATTCGAGCATTTCATCAACTAAATAAAGGGCTATTTTTCGATAGCCTAATAGAAACTCATGTAATGTTCACTGTACAAAGGGAAGATCAAGCATGATACTATATATACATAACATCCCAATCTCCAGATGGGATTTACCAGCTCAGTTCATCACCAAAATGCTCAGGTGATATTTTTATTTATTTATTTCTTTTCCATTTGGGGTTGAGTGAACAATGATCAGACTGGTCCAGTGATCAAACTTTTTGCAATAACCCCATCAGTGAAACAAACACAAAATTCCAAGAACGCCCACTAAACCCCACAGAAATTATTAACAAAACCCACAAAATATATAGAAGCTACATATATACAAAAAAAAAATCATAAAAATAAAAACTTGGTAGCAAAACGAGAGAGCAGAAGAAGAAAAAACGATACCAATGCAGTAGTTGTTTCCATGAAGAGCAAGCTTGTTTTGTTGCTATGAGTTTGGAGATAATAGGGAGAGAGAAACAAAAGAGAAAGCCAAAGACGAAGAAGAAGAAGGAGATGGAGATGGAGATGAAAAGGGACGACACAGTTGTCACCGACTATGTGACACGTGTCAAGGACTCATGGTTTTGTGCAGCCTCAATAAGAACAGAAAAGGAGAGGAAAATAAATATCTAGTACGTAGATCTTGACTGCGAACCTCCTCTTCTCTTCATTATCAACACTCATTAAACATCATTACCATTTAGATATTACAATAAAACTCTCCGTGTCTTGTCAAATGTGGCACATTTCTCTTTTTTCAAGCCATTTAGTTATCAAATTAATGATATTGATAAAATTATTACTCCATCTCCAACCTTTAAATGTAAATATAGAGGTTTGGTATGATTTTAATACGTCATCAAGGCATATAATCAGCTAAGAAAAAAGTAATTGTGTACCAAGGGTAGTGACGCAGTTAGGAACACAGGTTACGTGAGTAGAAAGAACGCTTGCGTTTGATTTCCGCTCAATACACCTAAGAACAGAGGTGAAGATTTTAACTGCGAACAAATCTGTCAACCGTGAGTGTGCCGTCTAGGCCCGCTCAGAAATCTCATAGTAGAAAAAAAAGAGCAAATGTGTCATTGATTTCCTTGAAAGAATGGACATCATTTATTTGAGAGAGAGAGAGAGAAGACATCATAATTTGATTTTGGGAGGAGGATTGTAGAAAAAAATTGACAGATCATGAGAGGAGTGGGTAGATGAGGTCTATCTAGATATTTTTCATTAACGTCAAAAAAATATCTGCATTAGATTTATCATCCAGGACACTAAAATATCTGCACCTGTCTTTTTTTGTTTTGCTTCACTTTGTGAAACTCTGTGGGCTCTCTCTGCAATGCATTTGTATTTATTGTTGAAATGAATGGATTATCTCAAAACTGTAACCATGCAACCTATAATACTTTTTGCATTTCATATCTATGAACACAGATCCAATATGCATTGGCAGAACAAACTCAAAATAACCAGATTCAACAAAACCGTGTGTGCCGCAAATCCTTCGTAAGCATCAAATATACAAAGAGTTTTGTACTAAATGACCTTTTGGATACATTTCTCAACAAGTATATATATATCAATGATTGGCCCCGTATTTTGATTGATTTGCACATACTTGTGGTTTTGGCTGTACACGAGCACTTGTGCATCAAATTTACGGGACTGGACAGAAAAAAGAATGACAATGGAGATCTTACGCAGCTCTTTGACGGATTTGCCGCCTTATTGATGTCTTCATACAACAATAATGGTAAAACACGCTTTTGCAGATTATTTGTATGAAGGGAATGAAAACACCTAATCCAACTATTACTTCTGCTCACCCTCGGGTATCACAGCATCTTGCAGCTCCATCTGGCCTACATCAATACAACCAAAACCTTTTATATTGTTAAGGCTTCAACTACATAATTTGATTTCTTTTATTCCCCTGGCACAAATTATCTATAAAATACGGACTAAAACATTTTATATGTACATGACTAGCTTTAACAGAATGTGGCAACACGAAACCTGTTTCCTTACTGAGAGGGCAACAAATTGGGGGGACTACTACTCTAAACAGCACAAAACCCTTCTTCTGACCACGGTTTGGTTTTGAACATACTCCTTTATCATAAATGATTTCATGCCATGAACATACAGCCGTAATAACAAATGAATAAATAATCATACCTAACAAGGAAACTAGTGATGGGGGCTTTGAAGATCCATTTGATCCCATATATGTACCTGCAATCCAAAAAGTAAGTTAAAGAAAATTGATCAATAATTAATGAGCACTCGGAAGTTTTATAATATATTCTCCTTGTAGAGCAATAAGGTAATGAATCCAATGCCCATGTAATATTAACACATGGTAAACAGAAACATTGTAAGTTGCAAAGAGGATCCACGAAACCCCTAAAGGGAAGGCCCAATTGAGAAAGACAATGGACAGGAATGTATTGAAGACTTATTAATCAGAAGTATGTACGGCACAAAATGAAATTGTTCAAGTCAAGAGTCAGCAAGGTACCAAACCTGAACTTTCAATTGATTTTAGCATGTCTGATTTCTTAAACGTATACCCTATGAAATTAGTGTCTGTTGATGTCAACATCTGCAGCATAAGTAACACAGAATTTATCAAACAGTAACATATATATAAAACAAAACATACATCATAACCAACATATATATTTAAGAAGATCAACATTTGCAGCACTTTCTCACAGAATTTATCAAACAGTAACATATATATAAAACAAAACATACGATCATAACCAACATATATATTTAAGAAGATCAACATTTGCAGCACTTTCTTTTTCTATTTTTAATGGGGTTTCGTAATAGGTGGTTCACTCCTGCAAACAACAAGGAAACTGAAACCCGGCACAAAGCTCAATACATTGCAGGAATTTAAATGCTTCTGGAATGAAGTTGTGCACTGGTATTTGATTATGGAAACAAATACTAGCCAACAGTCTAATCAACAACAGGGTCATTTAATTCATTTATATTTAAGTCATTACCTTCCGCCAAGGTCCAACTGTTGGTATTGTGGATGGGGTCCCCTCTACCTGCAGTTGTTGAGCCATAAATAAAATTATTTTTGAGCATCAAGAATGAATAGATTATGACTATAATTCTCAATAAAACAAATAATAGTAATAAAAAATATTAGCACATGATAAATATTTGGAAAGATCACGGCTAAGGAAAAAAAAAATATAGAGGCATAAAAAAGTAGAGATTTTCAAATGGTGGTGTTAAAAAGAATGAGTATGTTATACTTGACTCCAACCCAAAAGCTTAAGCTGATAGGTGGTAGACCCATTTCGTATATCAAGTGGCAACAGACTTCACATTCTTTCGATGTGGGATACATTAAACAGAGTACAAAAAACTACAGAGAATTTGTCACCACTTACTTCAGGAAAATTCTCAAAGTTCTGAGTGTCCAACTCTCCTGTAACAGTTGGTTTAAATGCAGCTTCCATTTCATACAGCATATCCCATTGGGTGGATCTGAACCAAGGATGTGCCTGGGAAAATTTTAAAAGCTCAATTTAGAATTATCAGGCCCAAACCTACAGAGTGAATAATGTTGGAAAATCAAATGATCTACACATTTTTGTGTAAGCTCATGATGCACATATTTTCATCTCTATACGAAGAACATTATAGACATTCACATGATACTCCAAACCATATTACAATCCATGGGAAAAAATTATAATAGATATTCCTGAAGCTTCATCTGCTGATACTTCAAAAAAAAAAATGAAAGGAAAAAAAAAATCATGTAGTTCTTTATTTCTTCATAAGAGGTTACCTTTATTTCTTCCACTCCCCTGGTTCCCAACCTTGAATCAACATCACATAGCAAGTGACATATCAGATCTCTAGCCTCATTTGATATTTTTGGTTCATCCGGAAATTTCAGGCAAGCTTTCCAATTGATTATCTGGTTCAATAAAATACAATTAGATATTTGATCAAATATGGAGACTGTTTATGAAAGACTAAAAACGCAAACTATGGTATCACCTTACGGCATGTCATCCTTGGATCTTCGGAGCAGAATGGAGGATAGCCAATAAGCATCTCATACATGATTGCCCCCAGTGACCACCAATCACACTCTATGCCATACCCCTTTTTTAACAACACTTCAGGAGCCATATAATCCAGAGTCCCTACAGTTGAATAGGCCTGCATAAGATTGCATAATCAATTAATTGAAACAGATTGAAACCACCAATCACAAAGTATGACAACAAGAAATATTCAAATGTGAATAGAGCCTGCATAAAGTAAGTCATGGACCTAAGAAATGTTAGTGGACTATAAAAAGAGAATAAAAAAAGATAATACCAATGCACGGCGATTACGTTTCCATTGTTGTAATTGTTCCTTTGGCATCATCCAAGGGGGGCTATCAATGTTCCTGCCGTTTTCACTTAATGGCCCTTGGGAGGCAAAATCTCCGTCTTCCAAAAGGACTGTCGGATACTTATCATCCAGGGGCTTACACAAGCCAAAATCTGAAAGCTTCAAATGGCCATTTTTGTCCAGGATCAGATTATCTGGTTTTATGTCCCTAAAACCAGAATACACTCAGAGTAAGAAAAAAAAAAAATTATCAGGAACTCCGTACATGTATAAGAACTATCTATGCATCTGAAATGAATGACATGGAACCCAAACTCAATTTGGTGGATCAGTACCCAAGGACTAGCCTTGACCTGGGTATCAAAACAACTGCAATGTTCCTGAGGGGTATTGAACATGGCTTCCTAGTTGCAATATTATACCCCAAACCAACCAATCCACCCCCAAGGGATTACATATGCATACTTGTTATTCTATGATAATGATACACAGATATGTAAATGAACAATAACTCATTCAGATGCCCACTAGCCTCAATGCCCAAAACTTCAGTAATTCCCAAAATAAAACCAATATAGGACACAAACACTTCAAATAGAAGACACTCACTTAAACAAGGTGTAATTTGTACAACACTAAACTGTATGATTCATGATTGTTATACCTGTGAACATAGTTATGTTGGTGAATTGAATGGATGGCTAGAATGCTCTCTGCTATATAAAAGCGTGCAACATCTTCAGAAAGAATATCTTCCCTCATCAATAATGTCATAATGTCACCACCGGGCAAATACTCCATGATAAGGTATAAGAAATCAGAATCTTGAAAAGAATAAAAAAGTTGTACGATGCATCGACTATCAACTTCCACAAGCAAGTTCCTTTCAGATCGAACATGTTCAACCTAAAATGTGGAAAACCAACAAGGAAAATTTATCAAATTATGTTATCATCTTGCACAAAGTATTGAATAATTAGAAATCAAACCAAGTTATTTGAAGTACAGTTTTGGCAAGTGCAGATGCACTAAGCCACTAACATAAATCATTGACACAAAGCTAAAATACTATTGTAAGCTTCTAATCCATCCTACTTATTTAGTAGCTTTTGATGCTAGCTCACCGACTTCAAATAAAAAAACCTTACTGGAAGAAACAAGATTAACATTTTGCAAAATAATATTTATTTTCTTATAGTTTGCGAGTGAATAGTGATGTAAGGCCTTGTTTCAGAAAGATGAGGTTGGTTTGTTCATTAAGCAAGATACAAATATCCATTCCTTAAAAATATGTTACTCGTAGTAGATATATATGATATAGTGGAAGGTACACGGATGATAAATTACAAAGAAAGTGAGGGAAATGTGAGTTAAGCATTTCAATTCATTGAGTATATATATAATGGAGTTAATTTAAATCACATAAGAAATAAATGGTGTACAATTCACATAAGCCAAGCAGAGGATGTATAAAGGTTTTTATTTTTTTTTATTTTTAAAGTAGAGGATGTATAAAGTTAAGGGGTAATTACGGATAGCAACCATGAACAAGTGACTTAAGACACCTAGCCCATATAAACTTTAGGTCATTACATCTAGACCCTATAAAGTTGACAATTAACAGAATCCGTTAATTATTTGGAAGGAAAATTGACCTCTCTCATCACATG
>JAYMTH010001270.1:0-15561 GCA_036897465.1 Pelargonium australe | reverse complement strand
CCATAGTAATGTACAATCTTAAGAACTCAAGTACTGTTAAAAATGTACAAAAGAAAACACGCCTGAATAATTATCATTGCGTCACACTAAAATTCACCTCCGAATGGGAGAAAATATCTATAGGATTTGATTCAGACGGCAAGATTGACTGTGCAAACATTGCGACCGACCAAACCAAAGCCACCGTCTTCCTTATTCGAACTCAAAACTACTGTACTCAGTCAGAGTAACTCACATTCCCAACTCCAGTCTCACAAACAGCGCGTGATGTACACTTCCACACGAACTCGATCGTGTCTAGAGCCTTACACTTCACGCCCACGTGTGTACAGCCCATCCATAGAGATGTTCTGTACCAGAGGATATATATATATAATAAAAGAAAAATAATTTTTGTCAAAAAAATAATAATAATAATAAAAGAAAAATAATTAAATAGCATTTAATTTATATTTTTAATTTTAATTTTAAAATCAAATCTGAAAAGCAAGACCAGAGGATCTAGGGTTTACTTAGATCTCTCTGCTATGTCACTTCTTCGACTACAACAAATTAGGGCATTCCAGCCATTACTGATCGAAACCCATATCGTATGATTATAAGATAGATGTTTGAGAAATCGAAGCTGGGAAGAGAAGTTGTCAAAGAAATTTATTTATTGGTCTGTAAATATGCGGGGATTGCACAAATCGAAAAGGGTTTCATGGGCTGCGGATGTTAATCTTTGTCAGGTAAAAAATTGCATCCGAAATTTGTCAATCCGAAATCAAAGAGCCTCACAATGAAATGATTTAATTTGTGTTTTGTGGAACCGAATAAATCCGGAAATGGCAGTTATGCGAACCCTAATCGATATGCTGTTTAAGAGGTGTTTTTTGATCTGTGTATACTGTTAGATTTATCTGGGAACCATAAAATTAGCTTTTTTGCCTGCTCCATTGGTATTTTGAAGCTTTTCATTTCATGTCTTCTCTCAGATATCTATGTAATGTCGGTCTCGTTTGTGCATAATTTGGATTCGTCTTTGGAAGCATGCTGAATGGGTTTTGGGTGGATTTCGAAAGTTATCATCTTTATATGTTGATGGTTTTGTCTGAATCGTATTGATTTTAGTTGCATAATGGTAATTTGAAATGAAGATGAACTCTGTATATTGCTGCATGGAAATGAAAATATTTTTATTGTATTTTTTATCTTATAGTTTGTAATGTCTGACTACCTTAATCAGAACAAATAAGAATTCATTTTGAAGTTGGAGACTCTGGGTGTTAAATTTGTTAACTGCCATAAATCTCATTGATTCTTTCATATGCTGCATTGACTAAGAACTATCATCCTATATTTTGATTGGAAACCCTTAATAGTGTGTTGGGGTCAATGAATGTGTTTTGGTATCTCCTTTCTATCTTGTGCTGATGCGCTGAGACTGATTTGGACAGTAAGAGCTCTATCAAACACTGATTTCAGTTGCAGCCTTAGGTTGCTGATATGAAGTCAATGGAAGAAGATGAGATTGACAAGAAAAGCTTTCTCATACACTGCTATGTATTGCTGCTTAGATTTGCTGATATGAAGGCAATGGACATGTCCGGAACATAGGAAACATCAGTTTGTGTTATGAGAAAATGCATTGATTAATCAAACCCCAGGCGTATGTATCTTGATGAAATGCTAAATGTTTTGTCATATATACAATTTCAGTGGTTGAAACTATTACCAGAGATACTTATAAAGATTGTGGGAGTAAGGAAGAAAAGCAATTCTGGAAAAAAATATATTTATTAGCTTAAACTAATGAGCACAAAAGAAAATAATTGCAGAAGTTGATCATCAAATTGAAGAATCCTGGATGTTGAGAGATGCTGAGGACGTGCAAAATTCAATTAATTATTAACGTAAAAGACTTTTGAGGATCTGGAGTATCTATTACTAGATGATCGAGAGTTATATATGATTGTTAGTCCTCTGCAATTGGAACATATGATTGCATGTACAAGGAGCATGATTCAAGTTGAAGGTACATCAATATTAAAAGAAAGACAAAATAGAATGAGATAGAGGGATAATATATGGTGACTTGAGATTTGACATTGAATGAAGCCTAAGCTAAAGCTGAACTGTGAAGAAACTCAGTTGCATAGTTGAGGTTAAGCAAGGAAATACGATTTTATGTTTTTGTTTGATACTTCAGGTATACACGTCAGAAGATATATTACATGAGAAATGATTGTGGACTTAACCCAAAGAGGTTGTTTGTTTTTTGTGGCTTCAAATTTGATGGTTAAATATGTAATGTTGTGTGGTGAGGAAGGAATTCTATAGAGAAACGATACCCCAAACTGCAATTTGTAAGGGACTACTAGAAAAGGAATGCATAGTGTTGCATTACCTTTCTCGGATTTGAACTGATTCAGTTGTTATCTCTTGGACTCCATTCATATGGATGTCCATGATTTATCAATCTTCCTATTGTTAAAACAAAATTGCTTATACAATGATATAAATATTGAATGTTTGATGCTAGTTATTTTTGCTTTTGCTTCTAGGGCAAGGATTCTATTTTCTTGCGAATGTTTTTATATTGGCTTTTGAAGGTGTTGCATATATCATGTAAGTTGCTTTGGTTTGTTTACGGCAGTAGTTTTCAAAGAATTAGATTATTTTTGTTATACTTTTGATTGATTTATTTATTATTATTGTTTTTTTTTTTTTTTCTGTACTTACATTCTGTAAATTTATGATTATATACAATATATTTAAGTTAAACATGATGTGCTGTTTTTACTCTTAAAAGGAAGTTGTGATTTTGAGTCTCAACAAGTTTATAAGTTGGACATGATTGAGTATGATGAGGAAAGTAATTAACAGGCTTGGTTGAAGGAGCTGCTGTATAGATTTTTTTTATTATTTATAATTCTAATGCAATACCTCATATTGGCGGTTGCTTCACGATGCTGCTGTCTTACGTGTTATATTATTACGAGAAACTACCCTTTTGGTTTTAATTTTCCTCATGTCAATAATGTGCAAGTGAATTGTGTTGTGTAATTGTACTCATCTATGGTTAATTTCTTTGTTTATATTAGTGGAATTTTAAATTTACAACTTACAACTTACTTACACTATGCTACTTGTCGTGCATATGCGTGTGGGCCACACATATTCTTGTGTTAGAGAGATGCGTTTTTTAGGAATCATACTTTTTTTTTTTTTTTCCTTTTTCTAAAGTTATTGTAGGTTATCACGAAATTCGTGTTTAAACTTTAAACTTTTATTTTATTTTTTGTGCTCTCTCATTTATTCGTTTGTTTAACGTTATCTTTGAAAGCTGACTAAGTGCATAGTTCAACTGCTTAACATGAAGGAGAGGCAGCATCCGGATTGACATTCTAGAGCCACTGAGAGGGTTTGCATCCAAGGAGTTCTAGAAGACCTTTATTGACTTGCCTATCAGCATAAACATTACCTTATCAGAGTTTGACCATATATGCACCCCGATATTGATTGGATGATGATTGTTCTTCCTGTGACTACATGTAGCATTTTTGTTTGTAGGAGCAGCTTGACTATTCAGCATGGGCCACATTGTTGGTCACAGACAACCAACCGGAAATTAAATTGTTCAAAATTTGATAAGGAACTCAATAATTATTGATCAGTTGGTGTTCCAAAGGTTTAGAATAATACGCTAGAGAAGAGTAGATAGAATATTTAGTATTCTTTTTATACATGGCTAAACAGTTCATAGATTCCCTTTGGTTATACTTGGTTGGTTGAACTTGTCTCACTTGTAAGTAGGTGAATCCAGCATACAACCCGTGCAGAAACTTCAAAAGTTTCTCTTGTATGTTGATATCTCCCCATGTCTCAACCGTTGTGTTCATGTGATAAATTTTGGTTAGATTTCCGGATAAGATTTCACCTGAACCTAATTATCAGATATTGACTTGAAGTGAGATGAACCTATTCATATAATAAAAATAAAAGATTACATGAGATGTATCGGACAATCATGCATTGGGTTAGAGCGCATTCAGAGATGATGAGCTATCATGAGTTTCTCAATAACCAATGCTATTGAAATCTGGAGTGGATGCTGATGATCACTTAGAAATTGGGGAGAGGGTTGTCATTTCAGAAACTTTAGTACAAGGGCACTGTCCAAATATCTGCAGGGTAGTCTCTTATTGATGACTGCATGTATCAATACTTTCATTACATCCATCTTCTTTGTCTAGTTTGTATTCATTGTGAAGAATGTAATTTCGTGTGTGAGTCAAGTGATTATTTGTTTTAGAAGATTGTTTAGTTTCAAGTTTTATAGGCTTCCTACTGGGACTTTAGTGTTCAGCTTGAACTTATATTTTCCTGGTGACTCAGGAATAAGTTGCCTCGCTGAATACCTTATGTTAGTTTTTGGATGGAAATTCCCTATTTCTAGGTTTTTTTAGCTCATTATACTGTGATTGCATCTTCAATACATATTGGAATGTTTTTAAATTTTATCTGTACAAGCAGATGTGCCTGATAGGATGATCTTTTTTATTTTAGCTCATATATTTACTTCTGTTATGGTTGTATATTGGAAAAGAACTTCTTCAGGTGTTTTTAGTTCTTTGGTTCATATCCATCTTTTTACTTACTATCCAAATATTTCAGATAAACTCTGGAAACAGAAAAAACTTGGAGAAATCTAGAATGTATTTGGGCTCATCTTGAAGCCTATCTACGCACCTATTCCCTGTCATTTCTGCTGTCATCATTTCATTTGGTTGAGGTTGTTCGTAAAATAATTGGTCATGCCATTTTGATTGAACAGGTAAAATTGTTTCTATCGGAGGAATGCCCTTCACAAGTTGGGTTGAGTGGTCAAGATCACCTTCAAGCAAAGGCGGCTTGGCTCTTGCATTCAACTGGAACAGGTTCTGATGATTTTCTACCTCCAGGTTTTGAAGGATCTCATCCTGCAAACCAGTCGCAGATTCAGTTGTCTGAAATCCCTGTGATCAAATGGAGTTGTCCACCCAGGGTAGATGGCAGTCTGTTTGAATCATCATTTTGAATTATTTTTCTGTAGTTTCAATATGATTCATGACATTCCATATGCTCAAGTCTCATAAAATGTTCTTGATGTATTGTTCAACAGATTGTTATGAACTCAACTTGGCTGGTGGCTGCTGGAGATGAAAGCAATGAGGTAGAGACTCTAAATCAAAGGGAGATGAGAGTGCTTGAAGCAGTTTATCCGCGCCCATCTGCTATACCTTCAAAGTTTGATATTTCTCTTGCTCTGCGAAGTTGTATTTTAGCTGTTTAGTTCATCATTTCTACTGTTTACCTGATCTCTCTCATTTCATCCTGCAGCCCCACTGTTTTAGCGGACGTAGAAGACTTCAACCAGAATGATTGGCAAACTCCTCTGATACCCATTACTCCCATTGAAGATGAAGATGCAGCAGCAGATACATATTCAGACTCCATAGCACAACATTCATTAATGGCACCTGGAATGCCATCTCCATCTCATGTAAACCTTCCTAGCGGCATGAAACCAGCAGCTGGAATGACTCTTGGTGTAGATACTGATGTTGTAGCTGCAGCATCTGCGGCATTTGGTGCAGCTATGAATAGCAATGAACAAGGAAACCTTATTGACCATGACTTGCTGATTAAGATTCTTAGCAACCCAAAATTGATTGAGAAATTGGTCACAGATCATGGACCATCCACCAGCATGCAGAACATACCAGATCCTGCTGTTCATATCAACCGGCAAGAAATGATTACACCGCCATCAATTCCTACCTCAGGTGGATCCTATTATCCTCAGCCTAGTGTAGCGGGAGTGGGACATGTTCCTAATCCGCAGCTCCCTCTTCCTCCACCTCCTCCTCCTGGAGTGGTCCCAGTTCCTTCTCATCAGCCTTCTGCTGGAGCTCCTCCGCAAAAAGACATCAACTATTACAAGAGTCTGATACAGCAACATGGAGGGGAAAGACAAGATTCCCTCCCACAATATGGTAATCGGCATAGCTCACAGCCTGGAGGAAACCAAGAATCCTTAAATAATCCCAAGTCAAGAGATTCAAAGCCGAGGATTATGAAACCATGCATATACTTTAACAGTTCCAGGGGTTGCCGGCATGGATCAAACTGTTCGTACCAACATGATGAATCGTACCAGAGGCGGGGGAGCAATATGGGAGAGGGACAGAGTGCAAAGAGAATGAAAATGGATAGGGAGATTACAGGTACATAGTAGCCGTAGTCATGCATGCAGTTGCCAGTTTGTGCATTGCATGTATATCTTTCATATGCTAATTACTGCCCAAATTTTCATCGCTCTTTTCACATGTTGTAGCGATTAGTCTTCATTTTTAATCGTTTTATGTTGTTCGCGTGCAAGATTGGAATTTAAATCATGTTTGAGAGCCTTGATAGTCACAATTAATCTCGGCAATCAGTGACCATAAAACAGCATTTTGTCCATTCGCACTCTCATTTTGTACACTTCGTAGTGAAATTTTGGCTGTTATCCTTTCTGGTTATATGAATTGCTAATGGAAAAAGTGACACTTTTTCATGATTATCTGGGCATATTCATTTGTGATGTCATAGTTACAAAAAATAAAACAAATTTTAATCATAGTTCATATTAGAACTACACAATAAAATGAATATTCTTCCACAAATACATAAGTATATGTAGTAAGAAATTCATACTAGCAACATAGAAAAAAAAATCAAACATCATAAAACACTTTACAAATGTGTGCAACAGTTTATAAAATATTTGGAGGTTTCCAATTATTAAAGTGATTTAGGGAATGAGACTTGTCTCTATGAAAGTCCAATCGAGTTTCACATATCTCTCACAATCTCTACAACAAAATCATTGCAATATGCGAACAAAGAATCTTTTGCTCGCTATTTCTTTCTAAGCTTGGCAATCGAACTGTTTTCACACTAATATCCAGCACTTCAATATTACTTGCAAAGTGGTCGTCATTAGCTTGTTAAGTTGCTCAAAAGAAGAAAAAAAATAAGAAAAGGATACAGTTTGCTTGCAATTTGAATGAAAGAGAGGATAGATTGAAAATTAAAGCTCACATCAATAATTTACTCCTAAAAAAAAAGTGTGAATATAAAAAGGAAGTACGTTGAATTCATGTGCAGTTTTGTACATGCGCGATATGCGCATTTTCAAGTAATCATGATCGTCCATTTGACATATATTTTGAGAAAAGTCTCATTTAAATCAACTGTACTGAAACCACCCGCGTCAATGTCTTCTCTTACTTAAAAAAAAAAAAAAAAAAAAAGACAGAGAAAAGATGAAGGCTAGATTGAAAATTAGAGCTCACATGAAATCAATAACTTCCAATTATCTCCTACAAATCATAGTTTAATTGGGAAACAAAAATCAGTTATCAAATCTTTTCACACTTCACTCTGTGGCGGTTAGCTTTGTATCATTATACAATACCTTCCTTTCATTATATTCTACAAGAAACAAAAAAAATGTTTAGCCATTTGGGTTGCTTTCTGTAGCTCCACAATCGCTTTGTTTATCAATATAATATATTCTCATCCATGAGCACTTCTTCTCCACCAACTCCTCCAATCTCAGTTCCAGTTCCAGACTCGCTCGACTCACTCGAACAGTAACTAAGCAGAAGCAGAAGACCAACACCATGGGCTCTGTTTCTCTGAATATCGGAGATGGCACTGCCAGATTCAACAGACCCACTTTCTGCTCTTCTGCTACCAACATTCTCATGCTCTTCTCTGTCCTCATCACCAATCTCTTCGCCTTATACGCTTTCACATACTCGCCCACAACCCACCACTCCCACTCCCTCCACAACAACATCTCCTTGATCTCCGACCATGTCTCCTTAATCCTCAGAGACATCGATTCTTCGCAGAAGATGCTTACCCAGATGGAAAAATCACTCCTCGGCTACGAAAGCATCGACCTTTCGAGACCCAATTTGGCCAACGAGCTCAAGCTGTATCTGCAGCACCACCAGCTCCCTCTCGGGAAGGATTCGAAAACTGGGATCACTGAGATGGTGGCCTCCGTGGGACATTCCTGCGAGAAATCTGCCGATTTGCTGTCCCAGTACATGACTTACAAGGTCTCGGGTCCTTGCCCGGACGATTGGAGCCTTGCACAGAAGCTGATTTTGCGTGGATGCGAGCCGCTTCCGAGGAGGAGGTGCTTGGCCAAGACTGTTCCTAAGGTGGGTCTTCAAAATTTTCCCATTTCTCTCTGGAAACCTGTTAGTGATAAGATAGTTACTTGGAGTGGGATTGGTTGCAAGAGCTTTGAGTGCTTGAATAAGAAGAAATTGAGTAGAGATTGTGTTGGCTGTTTTGATTTGGCTAGTAATGGATATGAGAATCAGAAGTTTGTTAAGCCTAGAGGAAAGACTGATTTCACTATTGATGATGTGTTATCTATGGTGAGTGGAGGGATGAGGATAGGGTTTGATATTGGAGGTGGGTCTGGCACATTTGCAGCTAGAATGGCTGAGAGGAATATGACTGTGATCACCAACACTTTGAATTATGAGGCCCCATATAGTGAATTCATTGCTGCAAGAGGACTGTTCCCTCTGTATTTGAGTTTAGATCATAGGTTTCCTTTTTATGATAATGTGTTTGATTTGATTCATGCCACCAGTGTATTGGATGTTGGGGGGAAACCAGAGAAATTAGAGTTCTTGATGTTTGATATTGATCGAGTTTTGAGGACCGGAGGTTTGTTTTGGTTGGATAACTATTATTGTGCCAATGAGGATAGCAAGAAAGTAATAACCCGGTTGCTGGAGCGATTTGGGTATAAAAACTGAAATGGGTTGTTGGGGAGAAGATTGATGCTGGTACACCTGAAGTCTATTTGTCTGCTGTTTTGCAGAAGCCTGTGAGAATATGAATCTAGCAAGCTTTAGTAGACAGCTTGAATGGTAAAAGAACAAGGCCACAATTTCTGGCTTTGTTCACAAAATATTTGTGCCACTCCTGTGCCTGAAATGTACTCATGAAGTTGTCAATGTGGAATAAGTTCAGACATTGTTTGATTCTCCAACTGCAAACAGGCAGTGGATGATGATATATGTTTAGCAACTTGGGGGCTTCTTGCATCTCTGACTTTGTAATTGAGGGAATTATACTTTTATCACTTATTGCAACAATATAAATTCAGGAGATAAGAATATGTGTAGACTAGTATTAGATCTTTCAGAACATTCAACACTCGGTGTTCCTTTCGATGATTTTGTGTTGTACCCTGTAAACCTCTTTTGTCATAATTGATTATCTGGTGAGTAACACCTTTTGTAACATCTTGTTCAGATATATTGGTGGTGTGGAATTTAACTGGAGCCTAAGGAACTTTAACTGGGTATCTTGCTTGTGGTTTGTCCTTTGATCTTTATATTAATTATACTTGCATATCTGATATCTATGCCATGACAGTTTCAGTTTTGTGGCTTCTTGATTCCATAAACCTCTTGAATTGCATTGCTATATACAGCTTGATGCCATTGTTCTTGTGGAAAAGTTTCAGAGTCTTTAGATGATTAGTTTGTATCATGCAAGAAGTGAGTTGTAGTTTGGGTGTGGAAATAGCTGTCCTTTAGTACTGCTCTTGAATTGTATCTTAGGATGGTATGTCCACAACATATATAGTACATAGTGGTCCCATTCTAACTGTCAAGTAGCACAAGCTATAGCTAACAACCATCTCTTCAAATGTGCTTGCATTGCAAGTCACAAACATTGTCTTGTTTTTGGTGGTTCTACATTACTCCCCTTCCAGGTCTTCATTTTTTCTGTCTTCCTGTATTTGTTTGGTATGTTTCAAATTCAATTACGAGAAGAGAAGCGACAATATAATCCATCACCCGTTAAGGTTTGTACGTATGTTACACGACAAAGATTAAGCTAAATATAATCTGTAGTCCAATGGTTACAAAGGGAACCAAAACTTGGGTTCTTAAGCTTGGCTTCCACCTAACATGGTGTTGGTGGTGTTGTTCAACCCTTGCATTGCAGCACTGTTGAGAATTTCCATTCCCTCTTCACTCATCTGCTCAACTTCCGAAGGTGACAAAATTCTGATACACCGGACACACCCAACGAATTCCCTGCACATGTAGTTGCATTGAATCAGCAAAGACAGTTCTAACAAATCAAAATATAAGGAAATGGAAAAAAGAAACTTACTCCCACGGATCATCCCCGACAAGCAGAACATCATTCTCGTAGTCCACATAAACAAGCTTCCACCCCGAACCTCTAGGATCATTCAGCAGCCCCTCGAGTCCAAACATACACTCAATGGCAGAGCACAACTCCTCATAGTTCTTGAAGCTTGTCACATCAATTGACCTCCCAACAGATCCTGCCTTCTGAACCTGCCAGTCAAAACAATGTTACTCAACATCTTAATGTAGAGAGAAAGAGGAACAAGATTCAGATTACAAAATGCACAACAGCAAGGTCTTTAAAACCCATTATAGAATCACAAGTCCTACAACCAGACTAAATTTATGGATGAAATCAATGAATGACTATGGACTGATATAACATGATCACTTCTTTAGGACCCAGTTCGCCTAAATCACGATTCTAGGTACCTCTTATAACCCATCCAACCCCCCAGAAATATTTCATTCAAGTACCTTAGTATAAGTTCGCACAGGTGGAGCAACTTGCTGCCAGGAGCTATTTTGCAGAAGACTGCTTTCATCAAAGTCCAAGTCCACATTGCTCGAAGAAGTACCTCCTGAGTTGTCAGGGAAATCTTGCCGGCAGAACGCCTGGGAGTTTGTTAAACTGGCACAAGTTATTTGAGACTGAAGCTCTTGACTTGAATTTATGTTACCTACTAAACAATCTGAAGGATTCTGGAAATGTCCATCCTTCATTGGACAATATTCATCCAAAATGGAACTTGAAACTGAAGGATCAATCACAGTACTTCCACCAGTACTAACATCGACATTAAGGCAACTGTAAATCCCACTTTGATTATTGCTCTCATCTGATAAATCCCTCAATCCACCAGAACTAGAGACACAATTGAGGCCGTATGGTTCTTGCTGAGTGAATGGAGCAAGTTGGTCGACTTGGGTTAAACATCCTAAATTATTCAGGTGATGATCCCACATTTCCTGACCCAGAGAAGGTAGAGGTTGGTTCATTGCTGCAATATGAGAATCTTGCAACCCAAGCATTGTTAAAGGCCCAGGCACTCTAAGAACCCCAGCTAGTGATTGGCAAGTAGGAGGGTACAGCATCCACTCATCAGTATCTACAAATGGAAGCATGCCATTTGTATTAATGTCAGAATCAGATTGGGGCATATCAATGTGCTTGGGGTGGATATTCAATGATTCTAACTGTGGCTGCGCCTCGACTGGCCATCCTGTGATTTGCATTTTCAATGGACTCTGGTTCTGGTTCGAGGATGCTAGCTGGTCAACATGGTTTGGGGGTTTCATAGAGCTTGAGGACAGTTTCTCCACATTGCACTCTGTTGGCATTAGCTGGTTTAATTGATCAGCTGTAAGTTCAGGTTCTACTTTTGCTTTATCCGCATTTGTAGAGACTGGTGTTTGATTTTCTAATCTGCCGGGAGGATTTTGTTTTCCAGGGGAATTTTCTTGTGATGATACATTGGAATTCCTAGAATCAGATTGGTTGAGGCTGTTCTGAGAATGATTCTGGTTTTGCAGCAAAGTATTTTCCGAATAAAAAATCTGAGGTTTCTGATTGGTACTTCCTTCTACGTACTTGATCTCTTGCATTGGAGATGACATAATAGGTGAATTTTGACGGTTAGTTGTAACGTTTCCAGCAGTGCTGACAATCTGAGGTTTCAGTAGCACGTTGACCAACTGTTCTGAACAGAGATCTGAAATTGAGGAGTACAAAAGATCCCCATTTCCATTTTCAGGGACCCGAATAAATGGCCTCTTTATCAGATTTCCCCAATCGAACTCTGTTCCTGTTAGTATATAAGCATATTTAGTGTTATGGTCTATTAATATCTAAAAGACATGTACACCGGGAAAACAAATCAGACATGAACTCACCCATATATCCAGAATGTAACGGTCGCTTAAGTCCAGAAGTAAGAGAAGGAAAAATAAAAAGACTCTCTGGAGTCTCTATTTCCCATGAACTAACCCTGTTCTGTTTATCACTACACCCTGACTCGTCCCACTCGATCTATTCAAGCAAAGAATAAGAAAAACTGTTAGGGTAGACACCATAACAGATAGACAAATCCTGAACTCTCAAATTCAACAGACGAACAGAACCCAACATCTAAGTTAACAAATTTTATTCCATTCAGAAGTAGCATGACTTACCTGAAGATTTCGCCACTTGGAACCAGGCCATCTTAGTGGATCCACGTCACTGATGCCAACTATTGTTCCCATATATCTACATTAAGTATGGTTAGATGTGAGCACATTCCAAGAGACAGAGCTTTAAACTATGTATTAAACACCCTTTAACATTCTCATTAGAGACTCAGTTTGCAATAAAGCAAAATATAATCATGAAATGCTGCAGTTCACAGAGTAAAGGCATAAAAGGAACAAGTCACTCAGAAAATTACCTGCGCTTACCCAACTCCTCTGTTTCAAACATCATTCCAAACCGCATACCAACTGAAATGTGAGTTCCAAAGACAGATTTTCTGTATTTAGCCAATGGAATGACAAATTCTGATGGACACGCTCTGAAATATGAGGAATGAATTGTATGGTTAAGAAATCATTTAAGAAACCAAACGAACAACAGACCAGAAAATGAGGGAAAATGCATAAAATCAAACCTTGGATTGTAGAAAATTGTGAATGGGCTTCTATTTGCTGCAGCATGAGCTGCAGCAGCAAGGACTCCAATGTGCATGCTATCAGCAGATAATATTGATGATGGCATTGTTGCTTGCTGGCGGTTTGCTCGCCTTACTCCCACCATAAGCTGTGACTTCTCATCCCTTTAAACCATGAAAAATAAGATGTAATGAGATCATTTAGATAAGCAGATGGTTGTGTATTGTTTTAAACTGTCTCATAATTTATTATTTTTATTGGATTGTAAGGAAAATATACATCATTGTCTATTAATGTTCTAGAAGGTAAAACTATTTCAATTATGTGTCCACATGATCTCAGGAGACGGTGTTTAAGATCCATCTCGTTGATAAATATAAAGGTTCTAACAAGATTAAAACAGGCAATCAGAAATAGACAATTGCACATGAATGAAATCTTGATTATAACATAGGAATAGCCTCGTGAGAGATCTTGATTATAGGTCATACTTTCCAGGATATATTATAAGTATGTTCAAGAATAACATGGTAGAGCTCCACTTCATCTTTGATGGGATAAATCTCGACACATGTTAGCATTCATATACCCAAAAATGGCAGAACATACATTTTTAGCAAGTGATGAATGATGTAGAAAGGATTTATAAGAACTAGACTAAAAGTTACGTTGCATCAATAGTAATTAGTAATACAACTTGTTATACTGGTTAAGAAAATCGGTTAGGGTTGTATTAGCATAGAGTAAGGTCATCTGTTAATAATAAGTAAGAAATATGAGTGCAATAGAATAGTTGAATGTCTCTGTGTGCTTGAATGATATCAATTGTTATTACTGCACCTAACTTGACAGCCATTTACCTGATAAATAGAACAGAATCACCTGCTCTAAGCCGTTTTGCACCAACAAATAAACTCCACCCAGTCGTAAGAAGATGTCGCTTTGGCTGCCCTATATGAAAAGATAAAAATAGGTTCAACATGTTTCCCTATACCAACTGCAAGAACATAAGATAAAAATAGAGAGCATCCTCACCCCGGTATATATGACGAAATGTCCAAGTATTATCATGCAAATCTCTTACAACAAGCTCTTGAGATGGTGGTTGCATCGTGTAGTCCTTAATAAATATGAATCAAGAAACTAATTTCAGTTCATTGTTCCATCACTCCACATATCTCACAGATGCAATCCTACAGACACCTACCACGTGTAGCGCAGAGCTTTTCAGCTGCTCTCCGGGGCACTGAGAAGCCACCATGTGTGCTTGTATCACTTGCAGTAAGAGTTTTGCAGAAAAACTGACTTGGATGCTTGCTGGGCTTTAGTCCGAAGTCCGGTATAGGAAAAACATCTCTTTCCTAATCCAGAAAAATATATATCATTTTAGAACTGTATAGTTTCTCTATACTTGTTGCCTCTAGTGTTGAAATATAATCCTGATGGATTATAAGTGAAGATAAGCTTACAGAGTTCACTGTTTGAAGACTCATTTTGGCAAAGATTTCATCTGTATCTTCATCTGCCTATCAAGAAGAGTCAAACAACAGATTATAAACTAAGGCATAAAATAAATAAAACACATATGAAAGGGCCATGGAGGAATATATTAAACTAAAACTACATACATGTAATGTAACATTGTGAACTTGGCACAACAACTGAGATGCAAGATTTGGATAGTTTGGGATCTGTGAGGTAGCTATTCGTTTAGTAGAAACCGCCACCTGATATGATAAAACGAAAAGGTTCATCAGTATCAAAGATCAGTACACATGATCAAAACTACAATGGTAACACCACAAGTTGGTCACATTGATCAAAACCAAAAATTGCATTGCACTGGAAATTAGATGTAAAGCAATAAATTGGTTATTACAAGATAGATTATGCTCATGAAACACATGGCTCTCTTCATTTACTGGTAATTGATTTGTTGGGAGTTTAGTTTTTCTCAACCTCTACTTTAATATGAAGAAACTACTTGAATATAACAGCAAAACTTAGAACAACCATCACAAATTACAAGAAACACATAACATATGATAGCAATGTAATTAAAATGCAGACCTGTTCGCTGTGCCCTTGAGGGAAGTAGTAAACAAGACTTCCCACCTGCGGCAAGTAAACCAGAGGTCCGGCGCAGGCGTGCCACAACTCCGGGCTTATAGCCTTTCTGATCCCTGAAAACACAAGCAGACAGCAACACCATTTCTATATAAGTGTTGCACATGTGTTTAATGTGTATAGCTGCATAAAACACAAAAACTGAGGAGATAAAAAAGAGCAGTGTTTAAAGGTAGAAACAAACCAGATTGATCCTGCATTTCTTTCAGCACCTTCATCTCCTTGAGCAGAGTTGGTTGTTGTTGTTGAGCTCCACTTCCACAGACCATCCCTCCAGTCTTGATCTTCTCCTGAACTGAAACCATATTCTGATTCTGTTCCTCTCCACAACCTCAACCAAAGCAACTCAATTTACAGAGTCCCAAATCCAAACAACAACAACAACCCATATTGCAAAACCCCCATTTGTTTGCATTTGAAGAAAAGAAACAAAACCAACAAATTTCCAGACCCAACACTGTCAGTCCTCAAGACTGTGGGTAGAGAGAGAAAGAGAGGAGAGAGAGAGAGGAGAGAAAAATTTTCCGGCGAAACTAATGGTATTTTCCGGCGCAACTATGAATGATGTTTTAAT
>JAYMTH010001269.1:0-15566 GCA_036897465.1 Pelargonium australe | reverse complement strand
AACAATGTTAGAGACAATACCTTCCTTGGAAACCATAGGGTAGGAAAAACAATGAAAAAAAAGCATAAGGTATGAAACTGAGAAGAGAGTCTACCATAAGGTATGAAACTGTAATTACCCCATTTAGGTATTATATTCTTGGTTCTGCCAACCATTCATGTTGATTTTTTGAGTTACAATTTATTGCTAGTTCATAGTGAAAAATGTCACTTCATAATCATGCTGACCATTTTTTTGCATGTCTAGACTACATGTCATGGCACATACTGGAAAGGAACTTGAAACTACCACTAATTTGATAACATGATTTTTTTTAGAAAATTAAATGTTTCAAGATTCTAAAATACTATTCAGATTCAGATTTGTATTCTTACCTGTTACATTATCTTTTGCAGGCTCTTTTTCCAGACAATACCTATGGTGTTGATAGTGGAGGTGATCCGCGAGTCATTCCCAATCTGACATATGAGGAATTCAAGGTTTGTATTTCCCATCATTTTTATAGTGTCGAGTGCTTGGTGGAACATTGTTTTATTTTCCAATGATTATTGTGTTTGTGTGTTGTACTTTTGTGATTACTACTATTCTATTGAATTGACCCAATTGGTTCAGGAGTGATTTTTGATGCTCATCACTTTAAAGGTTCTGTATTTGTGAGTTTCCAGAGTATCTAAGGTAGATTATATATGAGTGGTTTTTTTCTGTGGCTGGAATCCTGTTTGTATATAATGACCATTGCTTTTCCTTTCGGTTCTTTTATTGGATTCTTTGTAAATCTGGAACTTCAGACCGTGAATATAACAAGCTCAGTCCAAATAACATAGCTTTTAGCTTTACAATGTTCTTTTATGTTTTCTTTTCAAATGTTATATGTTATAACTGTGCTCCTTCAAGTTACCTTCAAGTGTTGTGTCATTGTGTGTGTGTGTGTGTTTGTGTACTTTTGCCACCGCCCCAGCTCACACATGGAAGTTGTGGTTTTATACTATCCTTTCTGCTTGTGTTTGTACTCTTACTTTTACATATTTACATTCTGACTTCTTAATTTTCCAATTGCATAAAATTAGTGTAACCTGAACCGTGAGGACAAGAATTTCACATATACATCTTCACTTGTATTTCATACATAAATATTATATGTTGCTTTCTGGAAATACAGGAGTTCCACCGTAAGTATTATCACCCCAGCAATGCCAGGATTTGGTTTTATGGAGATGATGATCCCAATGAGCGCCTACGTATTTTAAGTGGTAATGAGTCATATCTAAAATGTTGATATTACCTTTCTGTTTATGTTAACTGTCATTTAATGTATCATCTGTTTGTTTCATCCTGTGAATTATAGACTTTTTTTTTTCCTGAAAGAACAAGGAAGCAAGAATTGTAAAAGAGGATAATTTCAAGAGGAATTGTCACTTGAGCTTTCTTCTTCTTCTTTTTTATTTTATATTTTTTATATATATTTTCAAAGTCATCCATATAGTTAGGCCTTTGAATTATAAACAAAACTGCCTTCATTCAAAAGCTCTGATATTTAGGTAACTAACTCAGGTAGAAGTAAATGTGTACTAAAGCAACCCCCAACGTTCATTTCTAGTATTGAATTTTGGTTGGTGGTGGACAATTGAAAATTTACTTCCATGAATAACCATAAGATTCGGGCTTGTCTTGCAGAATACCTAGATTTATTTGATGCAAGTTCGGCCCCCAATGAATCAAAGATCCTACAACAAAAACTATTTTCAAAGCCAGTGAGGATTGTTGAGAAATATCCTGCTGCCGAAGATGGTGACTTGACCAAAAAGCACATGGTATGCCTTAATTGGTTGCTGTCTGAAGAGCCCTTGGACTTGGAAACTGAGCTTGCCCTAGGGTTTTTGGATCATCTTATGTTGGGATTTCCTGCATCTCCATTGAGGAAAACCTTGTTGGAAAGCGGTCTTGGTGATGCCATTGTTGGTGGTGGGGTTGAAGATGAGCTCCTCCAACCCCAGTTTAGTATTGGTTTGAAGAACGTCTCTGAAGATGATATTCCGAAGGTAGAAAAATTAATCATGAGTACGTTCAAAAAATTAGCAGAAGAAGGTTTTGATACAGATGCCGTGGAGGCATCCATGAATACAATAGAGTTTTCCCTCAGGGAGAATAACACAGGTTCATTTCCACGTGGATTATCGCTGATGCTTCGTTCCATGGTAAGAACTATTTTTTCTTTCTCTAGTTTTACACAGCAAACATTCTTTTCACATTTTTTTGTTCCGTTTTTTTTTGTTCACTTGTTTTTTTTTTTCCTCTTTTACTTTACAGGGTAAATGGATATATGATAGAGATCCGTTTGAGCCATTAAAGTATGAGAAACCCCTAATGGCTTTAAAAGCCAGAATAGCAGAAGAGGGCTCTAAAGCTATTTTTTCTCCTTTAATAGAGAAATTTATCTTGAACAATCCTCACTGTGTTACTGTAGAAATGCAGGTGATTTTATTGACCTGAATGTGTCTTGTTTCATTGTTACTGCAAAACAAATTCGCTCTTATATCAGATGCTGATGAGTAATCTCTGTATCAGCCTGATCCAGAGAAAGCTTCTCAAGAAGAAGCAGCTGAGAGGGAAACTTTGGAGAAAATTAAAGCAAGTTTGACAGAAGAAGATCTTGCTGAACTAGCACGTGCTACACAGGAGCTACGATTGAAACAGGAAACTCCTGATCCTCCAGAAGCTCTGAAAAGTGTTCCAAGCCTCTCTCTACAGGACATTCCCAAAGAACCTATACGTATTCCAATTGAGGTAATCATACCCTCCCACTAAGTGCTTGCATGTATAACGCTTCTCTTGTGGGTTTCCATAGTCTTAATGGAGCACTGATGCAGGTTGGCGATGTCAATGGAGTCAAAGTTTTGAAGCATGATCTTTTTACAAATGATGTCCTTTACACTGAAGTTGTGTTTGATATGAGTACTTTGAAGCAAGAGCTTCTTCCTTTGGTACCACTTTTTTGGTGAGATGACATCTGAAAACCATTCTCATATTCTTTTCATTCATGTTCTCTGTGTTTACATTCTGTTCATAAATAATCTCATAACTTGCTCTTAAAAGGTTAGGTGTATGTATTGCAATTGCCTTTTTCTTTAAATGTAACTTCCTCCCTCATTAAAGTTTAGCAGGTGGCCCTCTGATATTAGGGGCAAATGTTTGTTTCTTTTCTCTTTAAAATCCCATGCAAGGGACTTTTGGGTTGCAGTAAGGAATCTCTTGTTAAGGAAGTTTGGATTTGAATTTGACATTGTATGATCTTCGTGGTGGTCCTCATTTGTAATACTGCAGACATTTTTCTTTCATCTTCACCATTGATAGCATTAGGCAAATTCTGCCTTTCTTTTTCCTATTTATGGTGTAATACTGAGTCCTATTTATTTGATCTTTCTTTCAAAAAAAAAAAAAAAAATACTTAACATTATGGAACCCATTCTGAGGATGACCTTATTTCAGTTCAGTTATCTGATAAGATACTTCAAATAGAAAAACCTAGTGGAAACTTCATTTTCCATTATTTCCACGTTCTTTTTCTCCCTTGAACTGCCGCATTATCTTTCCTTAGGAATCATCACAGCCATTTGGAATCAATCTATTAGATGGCTGTTTTTCTTCTTCCTTGTAGTTGTTGCTATTAAGTGCCTGTCTAAACTATACTAAATCTTTTCCTTTATCATGTTTGAGCTATTTTCTTAACTGGATAGACTCTTCAGTCTTCATCAAATCTTATTACAAAAAACTGTTGATGCAAAGTAGTTCTAGTGATGCAAAATATGTAAATGTTCAAAAATGTGCTTTGTTTTACACATCTGCAAAAATGTTTTAGATCAGAATTTGACCCTCCACTACATTTCTGACAGTCAATCGTTGTTAGAGATGGGTACGAAAGACTTGAGCTTCGTACAACTTAATCAGTTGATTGGAAGGAAAACTGGAGGTATATCAGTGTATCCATTCACCTCATCTGTAAAGGGAAAGGAAGAACCTCTCAGCCATGTAATAGTTCGAGGCAAAGCTATGGCAGGACGTGCTGATGACCTATTCCATCTGGTATTTGAATTTGTTAATAGTTTGAAGATGATTTGCTCATTTTTCCATTTCATTGCATTTGCATTGATTACATAGTGGATGTGGAGTCTTCAAATTGCTTGATTATGGATCTATGAACCATTGGCTCTGGCTTTTTTTGGTCCTATGATTAATGTTTTAGACTTACCGTCATTTTATTGGAGAACCATATACCCTGCCCTTGGCATGGTGTAAATTTGTACACCCTCATGGATTTATCCTTTTATGTATAGATTATATTTTTTACATCTAAAAAAATTTTTGCTTTTGGATAGAGGATTAATGGTCTCATAAATGTTATCTGATTGTAGATGAATTGTATTCTTCAAGAAGTTCAGTTTACTGATCAACAGCGTTTCAAGCAGTTTGTTTCCCAGAGCAAAGCCAGAATGGAGGTAACCATGAGCTGAAGTTTGTCTTAGATTTGAATAAGCAGCAAAGCTGAATTCTTGAATTAGAAATCTTTAGCCTGAAAGCTTTTAATTATTTTCAGAATCGATTGAGAGGCAGCGGCCATGGAATTGCTTCTGCGAGGATGGATGCGAAGTTGAGCGTTGCAGGATGGGTTTCTGAACAAATGGGTGGTGTCAGGTAGGGCTATTTCAATAGTCAAAGGAGTTCTTATTTTGTCTAATTTGTATTCATTGATGTCATGTCTCAAGCATGAACTTTTCATCCTGTGAACTCTTTTGTCACGGCTTGAAATATTTCTTTATGTATTCGCATGTGCTATAATGATCTCCACTTTAGATTGTTGTTGACACAAATTTTGTTGAAATTTTGATTGTGCCTTTTTTGGACTTTCAGTATCCTTGCATTTTGATGTGAATCATTTTAGTATCATTACTTCATACTGTATCCCTTAACACGAGTAGTTCCTTGGTAATTTCAAATTATATAGTGGGCCTTTGAGGCAAAAAATAATTCGAAGCTTCGACTAACACAATTATTTTTTCGGTGTCCTTGTAGTTATCTAGAATTTTTGAAAGATCTGGAAGAGAAAGTTGATCAAGATTGGGATGGAATTTCTGCTTCTTTGGAGGAGATTCGGGGATCCTTCCTTTCAAGGAATGGTTGCTTGATAAATATGACTGCTGATGGGAAAAACCTCAGTAGCTCAGAAAAGTTTGTTAGCAAATTCCTTGATATGCTTCCTAGTAAATCTCCCATTCAAACAAAAACATGGGATGCTAGACTTCCTCTAACAAATGAAGCTATTGTGATACCAACTCAGGTTAGATTATTGTTCTTGTTTGGTCTTTCTCTATTATTCTGATTAAGAATTCTAAATATTCTATCTCTTACAGGTTAATTATGTTGGAAAAGCTGGTAACATTTATGATGCTGGATACAAGTTGAGTGGGAGTGCATATGTAATTTCAAAGCACATTAGTAACACATGGTTGTGGGATCGTGTGCGAGTTAGTGGTGGGGCTTATGGAGGTTTTTGTAACTTTGATACTCACTCAGGTATAGTTTATGCTATTACATATTGTTGTGCAGTTTTGGTAACAAGGTTAGAATCTCACCTTTTGATTTTTCTTATTCAGGAGTATTTTCCTTCTTATCCTATCGGGATCCCAACTTGTTAAAAACGCTTGATATTTATGATGGAACTGGAGATTTTCTGCGTCAATTGGAAATGGATGATGATACTCTTACAAAGGCAATTATAGGGACAATTGGGGATGTAGATTCATACCAGCTGCCTGATGCCAAAGGTTATAGTAGGTATGTGGACCCCACCTATTTCCCGTGTTTTTATATATTTCCGTGTGGTGGATTTTTTGCTTAGGATAAAGACAACGATCCATTCATTGCTCGGAGCTCTTCAATCTTTCTTGCCAAACTCCAAGGCTTAAAACAATACCTGATGCACATGATCTTGAAGTTTCACTTCATAATTATTTTGAGATAAAGTCGGAAAACTGAAGTGCTATTGATAATATTCTTGGGTTCATGTTATTTCTCATGTGCACAAACCTCTCCAGTCCCTACAATAGTGGGAGCCTCATGCACTAGGCAGCCTTTTTTTTTTTTTTTTTTTTATGTTTATGTGCTGATAAACTTATGTTAAATACCCTTTGCTTAATGAGGCATGAAACAGAAATTAGAGTCTTGTCTTTCTTGAAGGGAGGACTATGAGTCGTAAGATTGGGAAGAGAGAGAAATGTTTGTAATTGTAGTTACATGTGTGACTCAAAGTTGCACACCACGTGGTTGGTGGTATTGTGTGTGTGTGTTTTTTTGTATCGTTGCTATTTCTAATGTCAAGCACTGCGTAATGACCTTGATTCGAAATACATCCTTACCCCCATTTTTTTCTTTTGTATAGTTTGGTAAGGTACTTGTTAGGAATTACTGAAGAAGAAAGACAACAGAGACGCGAAGAGATATTGTCAACCAGGTAAATTTGGCATTTATTATTCCACAAACAATGACTGTTGGCTATTGATATGTAACTGTGCATGCTTGCAGTTTATAGATTACAAATTGGAATTATGTATTTGATAGTCAATACTATTTTAGTCAGTTACTTCTGAGCTTGAGTAGAAAAGGTAATAGGGGGGAGCCTCATTCACTGGGCCTATTGTCTCCCTTTTATTTCTTTGATGACATCTCCTTTGTTTTCAATTTTGAAAAACATTCAAGTTTTGCTCAAAACGCTCTTATAAGATACACGTAAAGGAGTATACGATGTTTTAGTTCTATTTTTCATACCCTTCTCCCGATCCATGGCACGGTCCATTATGTTTTGCACAAATAGTCTGAAATTCGAAACTTGTCCAGCGCTTACCACAGCTTTTCATCTTTTTCAGTGTGAAGGACTTCAAGGAATTTGGGGATGCAATTGACGCTATTAAAGATAAAGGAGTAACAGTTGCAGTGGCGTCTCCAGACGATGTTGAGGCCGCGAACAAAGAGAGATCCAACTTCTTTGAAGTGAAGAAAGCACTTTAAACACTTTTAGGAAATGATGCGAGGACAACACATGCTCTTACCCTATTTTCCCCCCCTCTCTATACAATGAGATACGCCGATCGTCATTCCAGTTTCTTTTTTACTGTGAACAAAATATAGACAGTAAATTAAAAGATTTTGTAGCTTCATTGTGCAACTGTAAGAGGACATTCAAGATCGACAATCACCACATAAAGATTCTATAACCTATCAATTATTCATCTGATGTCATTTGGTCACCTATCATATCATATAAACTCACCCTGGAGAGAACAATCAAGGCAATGGCTCCAAAATTTGCCATAATTGGTTTGGGACAGCTTGGTTCTCGGCTCCCACAAGTGATGTACTGCTCCTCCGGCATTGAATTCCATTAGCACTTGTCTGGGAATAGGACACTGTTCCTGCAAATGAAATGACAAGCATCAGGACCCAATCGTTGAAGCCACATCTCAGTGAAAATGGCATTCACCTTTTCTCTTTTTGCACTGTTGAATCCATCCCTCTGCTCCAAAATAGTTTCATTTTCACATGCTTCTTTTTCCAGCTCCAGATCCACTCATATCTCATCTTTAGTATGAGAAATATGAAGGACAGATTCTGTGGCAATAGGGGAGACAAATGAGAAATTTGGGATATGATATAATTAGTTCATGTACCTATATGTATGTTGGTTGATGTGGACTAATCACAACCACACATCCTCTTGAATTGAAAGGGTATGAGGGGAGACCTAGACAAGCTTAGATAGAGAAATAAAGATCGTGGGATTGAGAATACGCCACATCAGCCTACATACAATATATATGTAAGGATACTCCTCCGAGAAACACCAACTTCAATTTTTTTTTTCTTTTCCTGGATGAAATTTGTCAGTTTAAGGGTTTGTGGAGTTGGGTCAAAAATACTTGGTGACCAAGCCAATCTGTGAGTCCCACACTCCCAATTGATTTTGGTCCATGTATGAAAGCCGCCTAGTCAAAGTCAATGCAAGACAAAGTTTAGAATAATTAGCTTTATTATATGAATTTCTTGCTTGCTTCCCACGGTAATGACCAAATAAGGACTGCTATAAATTAATCAGCCTCTATCATGTTGTTTACATCCAAAACACAAATCTGATATTTGAGACATTAGAGCTAGAGAGTGCCATGGCAGCTGGGTATAGTCTTGCAGAAGCCTATGTATTGGCAAAGCTTTCCAAAGAGAAGTTAAGGGAAGGAGAAGAAGAAAGAGCAAAGGGTACAATTGTAATTTCACCTGAAGCCCCAAAATCTGGTGGTTGTTTCTTCAAAATGTTCAAGAAGATGAAGATCCATTCTGTAACCAATTCCACCTCTGTTGATTCTTATCCTAAAGAAGTTGAGAGATTGGATTCTAAAGGTTGACTCGTAAGCAAAATATGGTCATTCTAACACAATAGTCACTAAAGCGCGCGTGTAATTTATTTGATTTTTACTTTGATAACGAGGTGTATGATATTCATCGAATATTATGCTAATGTAACAAGTATGAAGTACATACTTTTCTTTATTCTTATGCATTATTGGCCCCAATTGGAATATTGTCAAGAACTCTATTAATTGAACAAACTAAAATCCATAATTATCTCAAATGTAAAGTAGATGCACAATTCATAATTAATACAATCAAAACACAAGCTACAAATTGTGAAGATCAATGTTCTTTGTGGGACAACATCACAACAAATTAGGTTTAATTTCCCATGCATATTGGTGGGGAAGATCCATATTGAAAGCAATAACCAAAAGAAAGGAAGCAAAGAAGGGTAGTTCCAATAAGGGTCCCAACAAAAGAAAGTGATGACTTATGCACACACAGTAAATAATGTGAACCATATATTGTCCTATATTCTGTTGCACCATTACTGTTCCATTACATGCCAATTGTCCTTCAATTTTGAAGCCTAGGCTTATATGGTATTCAAAAATTTTAAAAGAATTTATTTTGCATGCCCTTATATGGCACAAAACTACTAGTGGTTCTTCACATTCAAGTATTGTACATGAGCTTGCATGGCCTGCATTTTTTTCTTTCCCTTGTCCATAGTGCCCAATGTGGTACATTTGTATGTATGGCTACATTTAAGATAATAAAATTCACTCACCCCTCATCTACCATCCAATTATAGAGAGAGAACTTACCGACTGGCATTGGCCGAGTAGCTTCGGAAGCTCGTGTTCAACCCTGAAACGATACAACAGGCCGATGAGTCATATAAGATTGACATACCCATGAACTTATCAACTTATCGTGTGTTTTCATATATGAAATCTTAAAGTTTGTACACGAATAATCAAATCATGCAGTTGAATCTTTGTAAGCAAATGTGTAAACATAAATAGTATGAACTTTTGGTTTCATGTCATAAAACAAGTGCACGATTTGTTATGAATAAAAGTAGTTTTTTTTTTTTCCCAGATGATCGATTCAAACACGAGATAAGTTGGTGGGAAACAATGCTCAAATTATTGGATTATCATTGAGGAGAAATGTGGAAGCTAATCATGTCTTTGAACATGACCTTGCATATAAACTTCAAATACTCTCCAAAAAGCTTTTTGAAGCAAAATTGAAGAGTAATGTACCGGGAGAGTCAATTATTAGGGTTTTGATATTGTACTTTTTGTTAGGAAATGAAGATGTTTTTATTGCATCTACTTTAAAACTCATCAACTCACACACCTAACATATTCTGGGTTTCTTTTATATCACCAGACATTATAGTTAACCTAATTAAAAGGAATAAAGTTGGTATCATTTCTATTTTTCTCATCAATATGTATCTTCTTTGAGTGGATCTTAAGTAAATCAGACTTCTGAACTAAACTATATTAATGTTAAAAATATAACTTAATTATTTTTGGACTAATAATGAGCTCAATGATTTAAAGAAAAAATCTAGTAATTATTTCACAAGTATAAATGTGCACATTAGTACGTAAAATCAAGAGCATTGAAAATAGTGCAAACACCCAAGATAGTAGCGCAGTTGGCAACACAAATTGTGCGAGTCGAAAAACGCTTGCGTTCGATTCCCGCTCAACACACTTATGGGAAGAGCGATGAACTTTAACTGTGACTTACCCTCGAATGAGGATTAGCAAGTTTGGGTGTGGTAAAACGGTTTAAAAGTGCCAACTGCGAGTTTGTGGATCTGCTCAAGAGCCTCATGGTATAAAACTGGAAAAAAAAAAAAATACAAACTTACTATGAATAAAACAATTATTTTCTCAAAGTTCGAAATCTCAATTCACCCATATTATATATAATGTCACAAAGTTCACAAACAATGAGTAGGTGATAATTATCTAACCTCCATATACAACAAATTTGTGGAAGCATTAATTTCATATAGCATGATGATACTACCCAGAGAGGCCATAAAAAAATAAAAATAAAAATAAAATATCTCAGAGAAATTATAAATCTCTGATCATCAATATTGGGCAGGCCAATCAATAAGATTTACACAGTGAATGATCTGTTGCACAATATTTACTGATCAGATACATACATATATATACACACATAATGTCTGAGAAAAAAAACAGATGAATATAAATACACAGTGACTTAAATAGCAGCACCAAACACCTATAACCATCAGTCTTCTTCTGTGCTCAACCATCATTCCTTATCATCTGTTGCATGCACAAACAATATCATTAGTATTTACTGAATCACCACCAACTACTGTACTCTACTCTCTATAAATAAAAATTGACACCAACACTACAAAACAATATACAAGAATTTGCAGATCAGACTCAAGAAACTTTACTCTGCATGTTCATGCTCTCCATGTTTATTCTTTTGTTTTTATTGGGAGCTTCATCTTCCAAGCAAGTCTGAAACCAAATGAGCTCGATAACGGTGGAACTACATTCACGCCATGTATATAATACATTAAATATTTGGTCTCCAAAATCTGCAACTCTAGTTGCACATGTAGGCGTTGTAGATGTTGAAGCGGTGACTGTCTGACTGAAGCCTCACGTTGAAAAGTCTGAAATGAATGAGATGCATATAACGATAGAAGTGAAATCTTACTGTTAGAGTTAACCATTCAGTTATTGAAAGAACAAGTCATTATGTGTTTACATTATTATGGAAATTGAACATAGTGACAAGACGTGATTGATTAGTTGTGTGAGTGTATGGGATTGGCAAGAGATTATAGTTGAGTTTGTCGCGCTTTAAATTGTACGGACATTAAGAAATATTGGAGGAGACGATAAAAATGTCATCGATCTAATTTCTAATGATATTCCACCTCTTCAACCTAAGTAGTTATATATTGTCCAATCTAATTAGTTCAATGATATTGCAAACAAAATCTTATCCATAACATAGCATTACTAATATATATAAAATGTGTTCAAAAAATTGGTTGCACCAATTATTGCAACTGTTCATGTCTGTTCTCTATTTTTATTAAGTTGGTAAACACCTTCCTCAGTCAACACTATCTAAATAGCTTCTTAATAAGAAATTTCTCCAAGTACAATCAAATGCACAATTAATAATTAATCACACATTTGTCCACAAGTAAAGATAAAGAAAACATACATAGTTTTCAGTTTGAAAACTTGGTTGCTTTTATGAATGTAATGTAATTAGCTCAATCAGGTCAAAAGATTCAATAAGTTTCACACAAAAACAAGAAAACAACTTTTGTTGCATTATTGCTACATGATAGATGTAGCTAGTTAGGGTTTCTTAATACTCATTTTTGTCAGTGTTTCCATTTCCATCAACACTACAAAATTATGGTATAAAGATTGAAACATGATATGTACTTTTAATTGAACTGGTGTGCTTTTTTAAGATAAGAACAATACAAATGAGTTCAAAAAGCTCAAGAACATGCAGCTAAAACTCATAAAAATATATAAGAATCTCTTAAGGTCATTTGTTTAGATATTTTCAAGTAAATCCTTATAAAAAAAATATGATATGTTAGGTATTCTTGTATCTCAAATAAAATGCGAAATAAAATATACAATAATTCTTGAGAATAATAATACAACTAAAAACCTTCCGAATAATTTCAAAATGTTAAAATTCGGCACGATTAAGTTTCATTAAATCATACATTTAGAATGAAATTTGTTGATCTCCTACATTGATCATTAATACATTATATATATAGGTAGGTTCCACCGACCAAACCTACAAGCTCACACAAGTCATATTTTCTCAATTTTTTTGTCGATATTCATAGCTTTTTAAGGGTCACAAAAAGAAAATTTTAGCCGCAAAGTTTCACTTTTGAAGATACCTTGTCTTGAAGAAAAATAATAAAAGAAAACTTTAGAGTAATTAGTAGGTCCAATATGGTTTGAAATTTGGAGGACCCTCTTCATGCTTTTGTCCCATAATTTAAAGACCCTATCTTATCTTATTCACTTAGACATGACAAGCAATCCAATACATAATTTTAGGGTTTCAATTCACATTTTTTTAACTAGACAAGAAGCATCTTTATGTACCATATATTATATATTTACTAGATTGATTATGCAAGAGAAATAATAAAAAGTTCAACCGTTCAATATATTTAAAGTTTTTTTTTTAAATATAAACAACGGATTTTGCACAACAAGTTCACGAATTATTTTACGTAATTCTAGTTATCTGAGTTAAACAATTTTGAATAATTTATAGTCTTTGATCCTATGACATCTCAACCCTTGAGAAATCTATAGAAAAAAAAGTGAAATTGTAAAAAGTAGATAGTTGAACAAATGCTCATTCATGGCAATATATTAATTAATAATGATAGTATAGAACAAAATATTTGGTACAAACAAGAAATATATATTTGTTTTGCTGTATATATACTCGGTGACCTAACTTTTCACATGGCCGTGTACCATTTCTTTTTTTGGACTAACCTTCGTACCATTTTTGTTCATTTTCAAATTACTACCACAAGTTTAAATATTAATTAGCACAACCCCACACATGATTCATTGTTGAACATCGTCATGCATTGCCTCTTTTATAAACAAAACAATCCAACAAAAATGTCGCGAACTATTTAATTAGTCAAGATCGAGTTTCATTTAAACGAACAAAAATTACATTCAAAACGAGTGAAAGATCGAATGTAATATGTTTTGCATGTCATCGAGTGGTGCAAAAAACTATAAATCCAAGTTCTAGCAAAAGACCGTGATGCAAAATTATCTAAAAAGGTAGAGTAATTTTTCATTTTTACTAATCAAATAATGTATCCAAAAACCAACATGATAATGTAGTCTACATAAACCCTAATTCAACTATTGAAATACAAATAAAAATTAAATTGTATTTTTTTTCCTCTTAAAACTAAAGACACGCCCTCAAAGTAGCTACAAGAACAGAGCTCATGAAAGTTCATGAGTTCTCATTAGGTAAGAGCTGACTAGTCGTGTTATAATACTACACACACATGGCAAGAAACTAATGTGTTTGGACTCACACATTATAATTGTGGTGAGTTCGTGTTAAATCTCCAAAACACGTATGCACGATTAACTAGTTGTGTTGTAACATGCCCACACATGCATTTAAAGATATATTGTAAGTTAATCATAATAGCGTGCCAAATGTGTTGTGTCGTGTCGTGTCAAACGTGTTAGTTCTATATTGTGCAAAATGTGTTGAATCGTATTTGCGTCAACACGACTTATTTAGTTATCGTATTAAACGTGTCATGTTCGTATTCAATCGTTCAATATGATTGTTAAACGTATCGTGTTTGTATCTATGCAACACACATCTAACTATCAGCACAACCCCATCACACAAGCAAATTTTCAAGTCGACTGCGGACCATTTCAAACACATAACTTTTGCTTCCAACTATTTCTGTACCATATTAGAGTTTAATACCAAGTTTTCAACTATGTGTTATTTTCATGCACCCACCACTCATTAGTTACAATGAATACTTTTACTTTAAACGTTCAACCATCCCATATCAAGTTTTTAATGTCTTTAAATGTTCTTTAATGTGTGTTCTTCAATATTGCAACATGGTTCAAATCATAGATGGTATATGTGTTGAAACCTAAATACCAAAGCAAGATTAACGTGAAAAAATTGAATGTAAAAGATGGGTAGTTCAAGTAGATTTAGTATGTTTTATGGGAGTCAATAAATTTTTACCATTTATGTAAGAAATCAATAAATTTCAGATTTGTAGTTGCAAAATGCCCTAAATACATCACTCAATACCTACAACTAACTGAGTCATCCAATTTATTACTACTTGTTGTTTGAAATTTGAAAAATAATTAAGTTCATTTCAAATATGAATAAATAAGACATTATGAACTAGTTTTATTAATGATAATTAATTGTTGTTGATTCTCCAAATTAATAAAGTATAGGTTTGCAACAACAACAAAAAAGAGAGTCTAGGTTTGCAAATTAATGTATGCTTATTTATTTTAATTAAAGAATCATGAAATTATCTTTAAAAACCTATCATACTATTTTTGATTGGGTAAAATCACATAATACTTATTATGTAACTTCAATTTAATTTGTGTGATGTGTTCATGTTTGGTGAGTATTATTATTTTTTTTTTTAAAGTATACATTGTAAAAGATAAGAAATTAAACAAATAACTTTGAACTCTCTACTAACATTTTTCAATTTCTATCACATCTTTCTATTTACTTGTCATACATCAAACTTACTTGTAAGTTGTAATCATGGAAATTGAGAAATTATTGTCACACATTATTGGTGCAAATTGTCTTGTACATATTAAATGTATATTAATCAATTAATTAAAGACAATGAATCATTGAGTATGTGAACACATTTCGAGGAGAAAATAGTAAAAGTGATTTATCAACCCTAAATAATATATACATAGATATTATCTTGCCAATTTAAGTAACATGTATCATGTCATGTAGAAGATATTATAATTTCTACTTGATGATGATACAAAATTTTATAAATAAATTTGGCTACTGAAAATTCGACATGTGTATAAATAAGATTTGTCATCTCGAAAAAAATCTGAACAAGTTACTCTAAAAATAAGAACAATCGTGCCTAGAGAGCATGAGATGGGAAAACTAGTCCCCAAACTGTGAGGCGAAAGTCGAGCCAAAAATATCTTCTCAAAAGCTTAATCGGGAACATACATCATGAGTTGTCTCATGACTCTTGTGAAGCAACACCAAAGAATTCTACTTAGAGCTCAATATTCTTGAAATAACGCCTCCTAAAAAATCTATATTGATAAAAGGCAAGGACGTCGATTAATAAATAACTAAAACATAGTTGTCAATCATTACACATAGACTTCACGAGAAGAAGCAATCGCTTGACATCGTAAACTAAAAGTAAATGAACTTTGACGTGGTGCCTCAACACATGCTTTCACATTCGATTCTTAAATAATAGGGATAATTACACATACATCCCCTCTTAGATAGCAATATAACACATACCTACCCTGAAGATCATGTTATTA
>JAYMTH010001268.1:0-15574 GCA_036897465.1 Pelargonium australe | reverse complement strand
GGCGGCCTCCCCCGATCATCTGCTCAGCCCCTTCCGTAGCCAGTCGCCGTTCGTGCTCCCATAAACCAGGCCCAGCAGCCACCTCCCTCACATCGTTATCCGTTGTTTCCGCCAGAACCATCACCACCACAGCACCCGACCAAGCCGCCGGAGAGCCTACAAACAAGCAGGTTTTGGGTTTAAATTCAAAATTAATTTTAGGGTTTCAATACTCAGATTTAAGGTTTGTTGTGGTTTCAATTCTGTTGTTAGAGTTTTAATTTTGTTAGGTTTCAATTTTGAATTGTTATGGTTTTAATTTTGTACTCAATTAAAATTGGATTCTAAACATTATAAGATATTTTGTTCATTCAAATTTTTTTTTTTGTATTTTGAGCAAAAATTTGATTGTATTAGAGTTAGTAATTTGGGTTATTGAAGATTTTGTTTGACACTTGAATTTTCCAGCGAGTATGAATTTTCCGGCGCCGGAAAAGCTTTTGAATTTTCCTCTAATTTTGTGCAATGAAGTGAAAACAGAGAGAATAGTAGGGCAGAGAAGCAGACGCAGGACAACACCACCACCACAGTGACACACAGTGACCCACAGAGACAGCCACAACCACAGCGCCTTCACAACACAACCACGAAGCTCTAATAGAAATGGTACGTTTTCCTCTTCTTCTCACTCTTTCACTGTCACACATCAACACAAAAATCTATACCTATTGCTTTTCATTGTCCAGCTGCGATTGTGCTTGGTTTGGGACTTTTCGGTGTTTCAGTTTTCATGGAAAGTTGAAAACTATGCGACCATTTGTTTGATTTTTTGATAGATTTATTAGATGATAATGTTATTTTCATTTGAATTTGTTACCACAAGTGCACATGAATCACTGATAAAAACGTCACTCATCAGCACTTGCGAATAGATTACATAATTTGATTGTTCATTATCTGCTTCTTTCTAATGAATTTGGAATCTTCTTTGTTTAAGACTATAAGTACATTGTTTTCTAGAGCTGGCAATTTGTGTGTGTCAATTGTCATCGTGTTGGAAACTATGTGACTGTTTGGTTGGTTTATTAGATAATAAGGTTATTTTCATTTGAATTTGTTACCCCAAGTACACATGAATCACTGATAAAACCATCACTCATCAGCATTTGCGAATAGATTACTTAATTTGATTGTTCATTATCTGTTTCTTTCTAATACACTTGGACTCTTCTTTGTTTACGTACAATGTTTGTGTTGAATGCTATATGGGCAAATGCGAACTGACATGTTGACAATCACACATATATATTGTACATGAACTTGTTTATGAACATGTAACACAAGCACTACACATTTAACTAACTAGGTCAGGTTGACATGACACTACACAATTACCACAACACAGCCTTGCAAATTGAACTAACTGGGTCAGCATGCTCTACATTAAGTTCCTTTGTGATTGATTCGATTTTCCTAATTTTTTGTATATTTTCATGGATAGCTAGAGTTGAGAAAATTAAATACATGCCCAATATTGATTCTCTTTCTGAGTGTGATATTTATTGGATGTTTTATTGTTTGTTAGATAGTTAAACAATTGTAGAAAGGGGAGTCTAAGCCAATTAATTTTTGGCTTAGGCTAATCCATTAATGAGGTGATGACACCTCATTAAAAATCATGAATCCGGGCGGGTTGCTTCGCTTTCACTTGAGCGAATATGAATGACGTTTAATGAGGTGTCATCACCTAATAGGCTTGGCTTAGCCTAAGCCAATTTTTCGGCTCATATTCCTTTTCCTCTAAACAATTAGAATGCCAACATACATCTGTAGACACTTAATAACCAAGATATTTGTTTCTACTTTGCATGACTGATGACTTTGTTGCGTTTCGATCTATCATTTATTTTAGTCTAGGTCCGTGTCGCATAGCATAGCAATTATAATTATAATTATATATCCAAGCTTTTATTAGGATTTCTGTAAGAAACAAGAAGTGGATTGCAGAGAGGATGAAAATTAGGCAGTAGAAGAGGAAGATGAAGGAGAAGTGGTGATGAAATAAAACCCTAGAAGTCGTAGAAAGAAGTAAGGATTGTTTGTTTCAGAGATGGAGAACGGTTACGATGCAAAATTGGAAGACAGATTGACCGGATTAGCCATCAGCGATTCCGATAACAACAGCAACAACAACGACAATTTGTTTCAGGTCATGAAAGCAGTCGAAGCTGCTGAGTCCACCATTAGACAGCAGGTACTTACACTTTCTTCTCCTTTTTCATTTTCTATTCAAATAGAAACTACTTTGATTCCTGACCTAAATTACTCAACTTCAAACAAACATTATACACAATTGCACTATATTCACTTGATTGTTTTTACTGAGCTCACCATAAAGCTTCCTTTGGCGATGACCAACTACTGTTTCTCTTACTACCTTGTTTGTTCTTTACTGTTTGCATACAAACGAAACTATGAACAAAATCACCATATCCGCATTACATTTTCATACATATCAAACCATGAATTATGGCCTCAAGCTTTAGAAAATAAGATAATTTCTTTGTGACAAACACTGCAACAAAAGTCCTCTAGGAAACATGTACAGATTATTGAAGAGGAGGAAGAATTCTTGATGCTTTGTTCAGTTACGAGCTGATACCGTATGAAGTATTGTGTGTATTTCTCGATATTGAAAGGAAAGGAATTGTACAATGTATATAAGATTACTAAAAACTCAGTACAAAACCTATCTATGAAGTCATCTTCAACAAGACAGATGAGATAGGGGAGAAAGATAATTGAAGTGAAAAAGTGAACATAAGAATATAATGTAATTTGTTCGTAAGGTCTTCATCCACATCCCCATTGTACAAAGGGATGAATATGTATCTTATTACTCACTTTGGGAGGATAAAAATATGGCTACAATAGGTTATAATATACGAGGAAGATATATTGCATTTGACATGCAAAACAAAATGCTTTAACGACTTATCAATTTTGTGTGCGATTTTACTAATATTAAGAAGACCACGACATACTTGATAGGAAGTGCATCAGATTTGGATCTCAGAATAGGCTATGAAGTTTTTTGCATTTTAGTCTAAGCTCAAACAGAGTAGAGCTTCCCTCCTGGTTAGCTTCCATACCACAAAGAGATTCAACAATATCAGCACTACAACATCATTAAAGAAACATAGATGCATAGTAGTAGTACCAAGTTGCTGATAGCCTAATACTTGGAAGTTCTAATGAAACCCAATCACTTCAATACAGTAGTGTAATTGTGGTCTGATTTCTCAATCTAATTCTCTTGGGTAGCTTGGTTACATTTTTTTTTTTTTTTGCTTAATGTACTTGTTTTGGATTGCTCATCCTCCTGTTGAACATACATGGGAATAAATGAAGACTCAAATCGAGACATGGCTAGACCTCTGGTGAAACAATTAATTTGCAATATTCAAAGTACTTTCTTTATGTTTGTTGGCGTCCGAGGGGAAATCTGTTCCTTTTCTATAAGTTTGGACTGACAATATCTGGTTTGATTGAATGAGCTAAAGTTTTGGCAAATAAGGCTCCGAGGGAGATGTCTTTCAATTAGGTCTGATGATGGCATTTAAGTTGAGCTAAATTGTTTTACTTTTCCACATATTTCAAAAACCAGATTGTGTGCTCCTTTCTAAATCTAGGTAATGTAATATGAAGGGCCTTTGCGAAACTATTTTTAATCATTTTCCTTGATGTTTATATAATGGCACTATGTTATATAGTTTTCAGAAGTCCCACATTGAAAAATGATGAAAGCAATTAGCTGCATATAAAAGTGCAAAACCAATCCTACTAACAAACTTGACCTTTTAGCATGGGAAGCCCAAGTCTTTATGTGTAACCTAATAGCAAATGATTTAAAATTTGACATGCTATGAAAGCAAGTTCGATTCGGGTTTTGACCCAATTGTGTTCCCTCTCCCCGATGTCTCTAGTCCACATGTAGAAGTGCACGCCTGCAGTTTAGGAAGCACGGATTTGCTGCTTACGCAATGAATTTAAACCGATTTGCAATGTGTTGCCTCTCCCCGAGGTCTCTAGTCCACATGTAGAAGTGCATGCTTGTAGTCTAGGAAGCACGGATTCGCTATGCAACGAATTCGAACCGATTTGCGAATCGAAGTCGGATTCACAATGGGTTCGTTAGAAATAGATGTCTTACTCGCGAATTGTCAATTTTCGAATTAAAAAAAATAAAAATAAATATGAGAATCTGGGCGGGCATGCAAGAGACACAAATCCTAGATGGGATTTGTGATTCCAGCTACAAAAATGTCAGTTTTGGCAATCCAAATCATAGACGACAGCTGAAAAAAAATTAAACTTTCTTGAGAATAGTTGCTCAAACCATCCTCGCCGGCATCTCCATGAACAGATGGGAAGTTTTTTTTTGAGAGATGAACAGACGGGAAGTTGAAGATGAGAAAGAAGTGAATCTTTGAAGGAGAAATAGATGAGATGGAAACAGAGCTTTTTGAAGAAGAAAACACATTGTTTCATTTGGGTTTGCTGTGTTCTTGTTTTAGATATAGGGTTGCTTGACTAAATTAATTTTTTTAATTTTATTTTATTGTCCTTATCTGCACATGTAAAGACAGAGAAGTTTTCTAAGTATGGATAAAGGTAAGATTATATTTCTTCATTATTAAAATTAGACTAGTCATTATTTTCTCATTTAAAAAAACTGTTATTAGTATTAAAAATAAATCTGTTACTTTCTTATTTGCTAATATTTTTGTGGTTCATCCTGTGATTATTAAACTCTCATATAGTCAATAAATATATTTTCAATAAAGAAAAGTTTACGCGCTTCGTATCCTATATTTTTGAAAATTGTGAATCACATGTCAGAATTGCGCCACGTGTCCGAATTGGTGCCTCATCGCCTGATCGTACTTGTGTTGAGCTCGTGATAAAAGAAAAAAAAGTGTGGCTTGCTCACGTGAGGGGAGGTAGTGATCAGAAGTCCAGCATTGGAAGTTGATGAAAACAATAAGTTTCATATAGAAGTACAAGTTAGACCCTACTGACAAGATTGATTTTTTAGTTTAGGAAGACCAAGTTTTTGTGTGTCACATGATCAAATTATTTAACATTTAACAATTACATCGTGTTTTTTTTCTTTTTCTTTTTTAAATGATTAAGATGGATATGATTTCATGCAAATAACATGCATTTATAGTGCTATGATTTGAAGGTGTCAATGTTTATAGTTGATTGCTGATGATAAATTATGACTCTAACAGGTGGAAGAGAATCAGCGGTTAAGGGCTGAACTTCAGAGAAGAACACAGGAACTGGAAAAATATGTAAGCACACTTGGATCTCTTTATTTTTTTCCCCTGAATGAGTTCAATTGTGAGCATTGGTATGTGCCTCTTAAAGCTGGTTGCATACTTCCTTTTCAATTTTGTACCCTATATTTACTTCATTTTAGTAAAAATTTGTGGCTTATGCAAGGTTTTCACTTTATTTTGCTGACAGTTCTCTGTTCCATTTGTCATGTGTTTTGGCATATCAGTAGTTCATCATCAATTCAAATGGAGGCTTCATCACTATATCTATCTCTACCTTTAGCAAGCCAGCTTCAATACGCCTTTTAAAGAATTCATTTCGCCCAGGATCTAGTGATATGGCTGGTTGTAGCATTGTAGATGTTTCCCTTTTTACTGCTCAATAGGTAAATAGAAATGAGAAATATGGTCAAAGGTGCTGAATATAAAAGATACAACAAAGGAACATGGGATAAGAGGAAATGAATTGTTAGTCTAGCAGCTAGAAGCTGCAGAATCTATCTCTTCCCTACCTATAAACCTAAAAGGCTAACCTGAATATAAAATATTTGGAAATTATTTACATTTGTTGGGTTAGGGTTTGAGGAGCCATGCTCAAAGGTGCTGTACATACAATGTTACTACTAGTCTAGCGACAAAGGTGTCTTCAGGCCTCACCTTTTAGTTTTGTGGTTACAAGTCTTTGGAAGGTTTAAGGTTTGAGTCTCTTGGTATAGAAAGCTTAAAATTAGGCTAAAATATTTGTCTATGCAGGTTGATTTTGGATTTGTTATGTTCCTGAGTCCTAAGCTGTCATTGCTCCTGCCCCCCTTTCATTGAATAGAATGAAGTTTATGAAAAAGTACCATATTCCTAATTTGGTTTTTATTTTTCTCTATTATACCTTGGTTCCTAAATTGGTCTAGGACGCTCTTTCCTCAAAGATTAGTCAAACAATTTTGTCATTTTTTGTTGTTTTCTTATAAAGATGATTATGTTATTTATGTACCTAATTTTATTGACACGTTAATTATATTTCTAGAATGCTATTTAAACAATTAAATGTGAATGATATTTCCTTATTTAATCCCGTCCTAAATGTGAATTGATATACATCTAATATACTTTAAAACTGTTAGCCCATAAAACTTTTAACAAATTTGCATATAATATTTTGAAAAATAGACACGCATGTAATATTTTAAATAAAATTTTGGTTTATTATATCTCTCTTTGTAAAACTTCATTGTATTCAATGAAAAATGGGGACTAAGAGCAAGAAAGCTCTAGACTTGCGAGAGTGTCACTATATTACAAGACCTATATAACGAATCCAAAACTTACCATAATATTTTCAAACTCTTCTTTCTAAGATCTCTGACCCCATACCTTCCTAAGGTTTAAAACTGCAAAACTAAAGGGTGAGGTCTAAACACACAATTATTCGTTAGATGATTAGCAGTAGAATTAACTTTCCTTTTAATCCAAACCACCTATACTCCACACATTTCATTTTACAAAATCTTTAATTTTCTTGAAATGCTTCCAGTATCTCCATTGTACTTGTGACTTATTCACCCAAGATACGCTAGCTTCCAATCACTTTCCACTACCAATTTACCTTATCTTCCATCTTGAATATTAACTGCATCAACCCCTAAAACCTGCTCATATAACTATGACACTCAAGTTGAGACTACTTACCTCCTGGCCTTAACTCATTCAATCAAACAAAGTCTTATCAAATACCGTAGTCCATTTTATGTTGTTTTATCCTTAGAAATACAACTATTTGTACTAATTCAAAGAGACCACACAATCACATAAAAATCCATTCTCCATGTAATTGCCATTCGCGCTCAAACTTGAGACTGGGCACGGGCCATATACCTCCGTAATTGATTGAAAACACCAAACTATGTCCCACAACTAAAACCATTGTGCCCCAACCCACCGAAGTATATCACACATCAATCTCCTCTCCCTTCCTTGCACGGGAAACACACTACCTTATGAATCTTTACGATGCCCAATTAGAAGACAAGGATCCATAACTTTTGTGTGATCAAATGATCTTGTAAATTTCATTATGGATATGAATGACGAGGTTTCATATCTCGACGACTTATAAACTTTATAATATAGTTATGTCTCCGGCTCTCCATATATACTTATAAGCTTCACTTTGGTAGCAACCTTCCCTTGCACATGCTGCCAAAGAAAAACTTCAACCTTATGTGGAACTAAATTCCACAAAACTTACAAACATTCAGTAGGGCAAGTGGTTGATTTCACATGGTCCCTCAAGGTCTCAGTTTCAAGCCTCGGTGTTTGTATGCTTGCTGATAAAAAATAAATACTAATAATAATAATTCCACAAAACTTTTGCTTCAAACTGAATCAATCTCAAAACGTGACCCAATATTCTTAGATGATTCTGCCCCTTTAGTACTCGGTTACTTGGAACTTTATCATTGTGATTAGCCATATATCAAGGCCTAAGAGAATCGGTCCAATACAATGTTCCAAAATCTTACCCTGCAGGGAGGGGGCTAGCCTTATCCATGAGTGTCAAGATGAAATCACGCAGTGAGGGCAATACGAATGTTTAGTATACGCAAACGTATCGAGTAAATAATCTTGTTCAACATCAAATCCCATAATATGGTAGCAAACCACATGGCGAAAACCACCCACAAGGTACGAAGGGGCACATGATTGTTTCGCCCTAACATTCTCTTTCTCCTTTTCCACAAATGCCATCGTCATGGTTAAGTCGTTAAGTTTCTTCCTTGCACTATGTCCTTTCCCATCTTCACGGATCCTCCAAATTCAATATTGGTGAGTAGATAATACGCCAATCCACATACATAGGTAGGCAATGCACAAGGGAAAATGTCCATGAGGTACTAAGAAATATTGTAGAGTACCCCCAACATGATTTTTGATATATAAACAGTAAGCACTATGCACAGGGGAAATGACCATGAAGTACTAAGAAATATTGTTGAGTACACCCAGCATGATTTTTGATACCTTAACAGTAAACACTACTGTATATTAGCACATGTTTCCAAAATTAAATTTAAAATCTCTAGCACATTGTTTACTCTAACCTATATTCCATGTGTTTTTAAACAACCTTCATTAATTATCGACAAGTTCATCAACAGTCAACCTTACCTGAATCTTCATTTATTTAATTTTTGTCAGATTATATCTCAACTTAACTGCCAATGTCTTTTCTTGCTGCTTGGCTTTCAACTCACACTAATATTTAGTGAACCGGATAAACTAATAGCTAAAACTGAACTGGTGCCCAGGAATTGAGCATGAGTCCACTAGGTCAACTGTCAACAAGCTTTGATACCATATTAGCGAACCAATTCAGCAGATAGCTGAGGACCCCAATTTCTGTTTCCAAAATTTTGAGATAACTGCAATTCAATTGGCTTTATACTCAGTTTACCCTCCCACGGACCCACCCTTGAATGCTAAGTTGAGTTTCTTCATCATGATATGATCCCATTTGTTGCTAAATAGAAAATACGGGTGATATGGCTGTTGCCATGTCAACATATATTTGCATGTTTGACAAAATCTAATCAATACATCCTGTATGCTTCTGGTCTCTAATTTTTGGGTACGATTGATTCATTGGCAGAAATTAGATGAACCTATTTCTCAAAGGCTGCATTCTAATCAGTGGAAGGAGCGGCCTCATGGACCTTTTGAAGGTCATCAATCAGTTCCATCTCTAGGAAATCAAGAAGATAGAGTTAAAAGCATGGGCTATGCTTCTGGAATTGATCCACCCAACACAGTTCTCCACCAAGATCTAAAACCGAACAATGAGGATCCTACTATACAAACTCATTTGGAAAGCCACACTGAGAGCAGCAAGATCAATGGGACACTGAAAGTATTTCCTGGTAGCCAGGTTCCCGCAGATAGCGTTGGCTTCTCTCAGTTTTCTTCGCCATCTACATCCTTTTCTCCCAACAGGTGTCTCATATACACAGAATGATCTGCTTAGCATTATGCTATTAATGTGATGCTTAAGGCAGTCAAAATGAAGAATATGTACTATTTAAGACAAAACTGTTTGTTTCAGGTATCAAACGGAAAGTGAATTGGATCCACGGTTCAATTTACCTGGGCATGGGCTAATGCCTATGGCTGAAGTGAACAATTCTGGTAGCCTTTGGAAGCAGGTATCATTATATCGTTATAGAAGATTGTGTTTTTTTCTTTGCGGTTAGTTTTTAATTGACCATATGCTATTATTAGTACAGGATCTTGTTCTCAAGATACGGGAACATGAAGAAGAAATTTTGCAGCTAAGGAAACATCTCTCTGAATATTCAATTAAGGTAAGGAATCTTTAAATCTTGGTTTGTATCACTAATAGTTTATTGGAGTAACTAATATTCAATTTGATATATAGGAAGCACAAATTCGCAACGAAAAATATCTTCTAGAAAAGCGCATTGCTTACATGCGTCTGGTAGGCAGTACACTGTTCTCATTGTCTTTTACTCCCAGCTTTCTACTTTTTGTCCTCCTATTCTTCTTTTTATAGTGATGAAATTTTCTGGTCCTAGGCTTTTGATCAGCAGCAACAAGACCTTGTTGATGCTGCTTCTAAAGCTCTCACATACAGACAGGATATAATTGAGGAAAACATACGCCTGACATATGCATTGCAGGTACTACTACTACTACTACTACTACTACTACTACTAGTATTTTCTTTTTTACATAAGCACAAATCAGTTTTGTAATTTGATATGCAGAATAGTGTTGTGCTGATTCTGTGTCTGTTTTCAGTCCTTTTGTAAATTAAATTCTGATGACTGTAAAATTGTTATGGTTCTTCAGGATGCGCAGCAAGAAAGATCAACATTTGTGTCGTCTTTGCTACCTCTTCTTGCTGAGTATTCTCTGCAGCCACCGGTTCCCGATGCTCAGTCTATTGTAAGCAATGTCAAGGTCAGGCTCAAATTATACAATCATATCAAGTTTTTGAAATAGTCAACGCTTGTTTCAAAAAAAAAAAAAAAAGTCAATTGTTCTTTCCTTCAATTAACCCTGAATATTTGTTCTTGAATTTCTAAATACATTTCTTCTACTATTGCTTCTGAGAAAACGAATCAGTTTAGTACCATATAAGATTATCTTATGCTAGCGGAATCACACTGAAATGAGATTAGAGGGCAGTCAGGGGTGTATGAACTAAACATATATGATAACTACAACTGGATTAAATATATTATAATAGTTCTGAGTTTGAATTTAGGTATAGCGGTATACTTTTACGTATTTAAATATTATTTGCTACATTCTGTGAATACTTGAATTGAAAAATACATTTTATATTTAATTCTTGACTTATGATATAAATCTTGATTCAACCGTTAGCCAGTTCATGACCGTAAAGTGTATTAAGATCATTTACCCTTGATACGCTGGTTGTCATGAAGAAATTATAAGGATATTCTTATGTTCTAAAATATAGCTTAGGAAAAAGAATGTCCAATATTGGCTTTTCCTTTCTGATTGCCACATTTTCCTGCATGAGCTGTTTAGTGATTTGCTTGTGTGGGTAGTGGAGGTTGAGAAATTCTTCTTTGCAAGGGAAGGCTTGAGTTGCTTGACAGGTGGAGGGGCAAAGGTTGGAGACTCTGCTTGCAGAAACTTTGTCTCTGTACTTTTATATTCCTTGTGTTCTAATTTCTTCAAGTTTTTGGCAAGGAGGCTGGAGATTTTTTTGCAGATTGTGTGTGATGTGGCAGTATGTAAATTTTTTAGGGTTAATTTATCATTTATCCTCCAGCTATACACTTATTACAATTGTTCCCTACTATTTTGGAAATCACCAATGATACCTCAACTCCTAGATCTAATCACATGCTCCGAAACTCATTTCCGTCCATTTTATGAGTCATTTGTATGAGCTCTTGAAGCCAAAATGAAGCAGGTGCATTGCACGTGACTTCGTCTCCTTCCTTGGACAGCTCATCCTATTGCAAACACAGTTATGCATTTTTATTTTATGTTACTAATATAATTTTTTTTTTTATGCATATCAGAGTATCATGAAAACCATCAAAAAATTAGTTTTTTCCTGCAAATTATCATGGTTAATCATTTAGAAGAAAATAAATGATATGACAATACAAGAAGATCTTGACTAGAAACTTCCGAAATAAACTCTAGATTACATGAATAATACATCCATAGCAATACTGGAACTCATAAAAAAATTCCAGATTACATGAAATTCAGCGAATAAATATCTGAGAATTCACAAACCTAATATAATATTCCAGAACATATATATGTATATGTATGTGTGTGTGTGTGTGTATTTAAAACACCGAAACTTATACATAACACATCAAATAAGTCTTGTGAAATTCCAAGTGCGTCCTCTGTTCACATCCTTTATATGCAACAAAATGATATCTCAAACAAAAGATTTTTCCATAAACCCAAAATCATTCAATCAAATCCCGTAAACACACAACAATCTGTTCGTTAAATGTTTGGGTTTTGAACATACATCAAACACCAACTATCAACACTTATAATGAACCTGACTTAACCGTAGCAGTAGTAACATCAATATTCAAATCAGTACAGAACCCTAAACTTGCTTCCCTTGAACCCTAAATCCATCCACAATAACCCTAAGTCAAACCAATACAGAACCCTAACCTTGCTTCCTTTAAATCTGTAGCAAACCCAAAATCGCAGCGCCAGTACAGAATATCCAAATCAAACAATTAACGAACAGATCGCACTCCAACACCAAGAATGTGTCCTCCAAGTGAGCTGCTGCTATCTGTCTTCAAATTTCCTCCCGATCTTGAGAATTCAATGTGCAGAAAATTGATTTTCTGTAACCTAAAATTTTACTAAATACTGGCTACTGATATGTGCAACCCTTGTGACTAATGGGTGTTATTTTTTGGAAAATGAGTTTTTGGGCATTAGTGATTAGATCGGGTAGTTGAAGTATCATTTATGATTTAAAAAAATATTAGTTGGATCATTTGTAGTAGAAGATATTTGTATAATTAATATGACAAATAGACAATATTCTGGATTAACATGATCCTCAATAGACCCTATTCTAATAGGAATTTAGGATGGTTTCATGAGTTTACTGTCTTACTGGTAGGTTTTGGATTTAAGGCCCAAATCTGGTGAAGCTTAGTAACTATTATAAAATTATTATACTGAGAGAAGGGTGAACTGGGAGATGAGCGAGTGGGGAGTTCAGGATATGGAGTACCTTGCTAGTTTTCATGGGTGGATAACTTTATGCTTTGTTGTTATACTGCTCTAGCTGTATAGCATATATGAGGGTTAGGTTCCAAAGAAGAACCGTGATCTCCATGATAATGATTCTCTTGATGTATTTTTTTTATTGATTAAAAAATATGAAATAGTTGGAAGTAAGCTCATTAAACATATAATGTGTTGTAATGTTGTGTCTATGGAATGTGATATATATAAAATCAGATGTTTTTTAATATATAAAAAATGTACACAATATTTTTCATAAAGATTTCCTTTTGCAGGTTCTGTTTAAACATTTGCAGGAGAAACTCTTCATGACAGAGGTATAATACAAGTCTCTGAATATATGCTTGCCCTCTTTTACTGTCTGCTTAATAAACCTACATCTCCCAAACCTTTTTTTCTTTTTACCTTTCTGGAATAGACTAATTGTTGATTGGTGGTTGTCTATGGTGATCTCCTATGTATTTTTTCCATGTTTATTTGGATGTCCCCTGCCTTTTACGCATCTATTCCTATCATGATTGTTTTATCTTAATTAAATTTCTTTCTCTGGTTACAGTCAAAGCTAAAGGAGTCTCAATATCAGTTGACACCATGGCGTTCAGATGTTAACCAGTCAAATTTTCCTCCGCAGTCACCATCTCATTCCGTTGGTGCTGCATTGACAACTTCAGTATGCTCATATGTCTTGTTGTAATACCTTCTAGCATGTCATAATGATTTTCTTAAATTCGAAGTTTTTCTGTCAGAACAACGGTCTTGAACTGGTTCCTCAGTCTACATATTCCCCTGGAAAAGTACCGATTCCTTCATCTGATCTGCAGGCAGCTGCAGACTGGGATCTAGTGGGTCACAATCAAAATGGTTTGCCTGGTGATTTGGCTAAAAATTTAAAACCTGATGATTTGGGGAGATATTCAGCTCTTGCTAGCAGGTGAGCCTGGTCAAATGGAGACTGCTTCTCTGAACTGAATGTACAATTTACAACCTTCTGCATATGTTGGTGGGTTCTGTTTTCAATCAAATTCTCATGTTCATGGGTCCTGTTCACATGAGTTTTTGTCCAAAATGAATTTGCGATAAGGAAATGATGAACCTTGACATATGTTATGGTTTAATGAGAATATTTTAGTTTGCATCAGCTCAGACCAATACTGTTCTATACTTTTGATATCCATTCTGTGCTATTAACATTTTAGTAGCCTAATATCATTTGTGTTTTATACTTCTTTTCTTATTCCCTGTTCTTTTGTAGTTTTCTGAGAATAATTCTCCTATTTTTGTTCATTTAAATCAGCCAACTTTTTCTTCAAATGTAAGTATAATTTCCTCTCCTTACTGGGAGGTAATGATGCTTGCAGTCAGTTTTTCTTGAAAATAAATTGAAATTCATACTCCATGGATTGTGGTCACCTTTAGTTACTTTCTGTCAATACTTACTAACTGAAAGAATTAATGTAAGATCTGCATGGCCTCACTCTTCAATCACTCGTTCCTCTGTTGAAAGTGTTCTTACACTAACAGAATTCATAGAACAGTATTTATTTCCTTGTCAGATCATATGATTGATAGGTGGTTAGTGTTGCATGCTGTGGATTATATGCGTTTTAGCCTTTTGGGATATATTACCATGGTCTCTTGTTCACCTTTATTAGCTTTTGACCAGGAATTACACAATCCATGATGTGCCGCCCCATTTTGCTGTTAATAGAGCTGAGACAAATGCAACACGATATAGTGAAGAACCTTCCAGTAAACAAGTCACATTTCGTGACCCTGTCAGCAACAGTGAGACAGATGATCCAGATGCAGAGGGACATCAGAATGACAGAGAACCAGCAAATTGGGGTTCGACAAATTCTCCCTATGCAACAGCCCTTGATGATCCTACTTCCTCGTATACTTATTTGACTCCTGTTCCTGAAGATCCTTCTTCTTCTTTTTCTGAAGGTATTAATCCATTCATCTCACTTGAAATTATTTCTTATTCTGCTGTTATGGTGATTTCAGACATGATGGAGTTTTAAATATGCAGCTGCAGATGATGATCCATTGCCAGCTATTGATGGCCTTCAAATTTCAGGTGAAGCTTTTCCTGGACGGGAACTCCAGGCACAAGGATATTCTATTAATGGAACAACCAGTTGTAATTTTGAGGTGTATTTTCCAGATCCAAAAGTTCATGTTATTCCATATGCTATTATTTATATTTGAAAGTTTTCATGTACACCTTAAATTGATAAAATCGGAGGATTTTAATGTTTAATGTTCGTTTCACTCAATTTTGTCTTGGTTTTGTGCACTTTCAGTGGGTACGGCATTTAGAAGATGGATCTGTCAACTACATTGAAGGTACTAGTTTTTTCTTTTCTTTTCTTTTTGGTTCTATTTGATATCTTTTCTCCACATCTTTTCATAGGGATCTTTTGTGACAGGAGCTAAACAACCAAACTATCTTATCACTGCTGATGATGTTGATACGTACCTTGCTATTGAAGTTCAGCCTTTAGATAACAGAAAACGCAAGGTATTTTTCTAGTGAAGTGCAGTTAGTGCATTTATGTATTAAGGATCTCTAACAAGCAAGTATACATGTTGACTTGGGAGAAGACAAATAAATAGTTTCAACTTGGATACATTGTATGACTTCTGACTTTTCCTAGCTGGGACAAATAGTATGCACTGGTACTAGGAGCAGGATGAACCTTTCGATAGATCCCAGTAAGATAGTGCAAACTATGAAGCACCGACATGCTTCTGAAGTAGCCATCTAGTTATTTTTCAAATTAAAGAAAAACAAAAACAGCAGATCTGTGTTTTGACACTCGAATCTGCTTGAAATGGAGAGAGAGAGAGAGAGAGAGAGAGTAAGATAATGTGAAACATTATTTCTGTTTAATTTAATGTTAATTAATAAAAAAATCTAATTATATATATAATATGTTGCATATAAGAATACT
>JAYMTH010001267.1:0-15576 GCA_036897465.1 Pelargonium australe | reverse complement strand
TATATATATATAAGTAATTGTAATTTGTAAATAGTATCTATATGCTGATCCTGGGAGATTGTCATTTGGCAAGTTAAGTGGCTGCCATGGCGTCTCTGCTATGCCATATTTATGGAAAAAAGTTTCACACTAAGGTAGTGTTTGTATTAGAAATTTTGGTTTGGGAATGAGATTCCCATTGATGGTTTTTGGATTAGAACCCACTCATTATGATTCTGTTCACATTCCCATTCCCATTCCCTTGCTCATGTACAATTTGATTCCCACTTAAGATGTATGTAATGAGATTTCCATTCTCAAACTTCAAAAATTTGTAACTTTGTGCTATAATGTCCGAATTCCGATTTAGATAAAAAAATTATTTCATATAACATTTTGGGAGGAATATTATTATGAGTTTAATTTTTCCAAATTATTATATTTGTATACATTTTTTTTTGGAAAAATAGATGAAAAAGAAATAAATTCATAATTTTTTTTGCTCAAATGTCCTATTGGAGTGATTTTTTTGTAAGTTATTAAGAGAAATACAATTACCAACTCCGTTTCACAAAATAGCAATCGTAGATATTTCACTCTCATGTTGACAAGTAATACTCTTTTTTTATTTATAACTTTTTAATATTATTTTTAGAAGTGAATAATTTGATCGATTTCATTTCTAACATTTTTTCTGTTAACCAGATAATAACAATTGGAATGAAAATGATCCCCATTCCCACACTTTAATTGATCCAAACCATGAAATTTTTAATCCAAACGCAGCGTAAAATTCCACTGTATGCGTAATACTGCTATGTATTTTGATCATATATTGGAAAATTATATGAATTACTTCAATGTATGAACAATTTCTATTTTCTTTTGCTCAACTTTCAAATGGGATTTCTGAAGCTTGTTTTTATTAATTGCAGTTATTTCCTTATCACCTTGCGGAGTATATTTGCCGAGTTATGAGGGTTTCACCATTCAGATATTACTGTGATATGCTATTTGAGGTTATGAAAAATGGTAATAGGCTCCGTCTCGTCACTAATATGATATGGGATTTCTACATTCTGTTATGAATTGATAGTGAGGAGTTCTCATTCACATGATGTGATTTTATTTATATATTTTGTAGCTCTTCAATTTTAGTTTCTACTCTAATTTGTGTTCTAGCTCATAGATATGTTGACTGAAGTTACAAAATTTCTGATTGGAAATGCATTTGTGGACCTTTTCTACTCAAAGAGATGTCCATATTGCACCTATTGTTGTTAGGGCTGTTCAAAGGGTCTGATCCGGACTGGAGTAAAGAATATGGTCCTGAGACCGCCCCAAACTAGTACCGGTCTGGGTCCGTCCAGGTCAGACTCGGTTGACCCAATCAATTTTTAAAAAAAAGTATTATTTAGGGGAAAAAATCATCTTTTGAGGGTGAAAAAAATTTAAAATTTAAAATTGATGTGAATTATGGAGAAATGTGATTAATTATGACATATACTGTAACAAATGTAGTAGATAAGATAAAATATTATATTATATTATATAACTAAAATAAAACAAAACAAAAAAGCATACCTGAACCGGACCGGTGGACATTAGCGAGAACCGGACTGGAGACTGGACCGAATCCAACTGGTTCGGGTCGGGTCCAGGTCACCATATCGGGCCAAATATGAACAGCCTACAGCCCTAATTGTTGTATTGAAACGATAAATTATCCTCTCGTTAGGTCTTACAAATTTTGCATGTCACATATGTATTGGGAACTAAAAAAAATATATAAACATAAAAGTCCTCTAACATAAGCATTAGCAGTTTATGTCTTTTAATGAAGAATAATAATTGATTTTATATATTATCGATCAATTTTGAAAGCTTTCAGATGAAAAACTTCTTATACAGATGTGAAGTTCTTTGAATGTAAGAATTGCTTAATTCTGTCCGCAAGGTAATTAGAATACTGCCTCCATTCCAGAATAAGTGTCTTGATTTCAATTTTGATAAAAATGAAAGAGAAGTTAGATAATGTTCTACATTTCCTCTTGTAGCCCGATAAACATGTGTTATATTAGACTCAATTACTAAGTGATATTATCTAACTTGTTATAAGGGGATTTTATTGGTAATTCATGCATAACTAACCTCATAAAAATTAAACAAAACACTCATTTTGGGACGGAGGGAATGAATTTTTTTTGTTTGTAAATGTAGGGTACCAACTTATTGAAATCCTACCTATGATAATTATATTATGTTACGGAGTGTAATTACAAGATTTGAAGTAAATAGGAGGTTTTATGTATCATGTATAGCATAGGTGATGTAGGACAGTAGGTTTAGAACTGATATTAAGAAGGATAAAGAAAGAAATAGAAGGATTTGGAAGAAGTAGACAGAAAAGAAAGAACAGAGAGAAGAAAATGGGGAAAGAAATCCGATCTGAAACTTTTCAAAATTTCATAAACTGTCTTGAAACTACATCATATAGTTCTATTTATAATCAAATCCTATCCAAAGGAGTTAAGCAACTACTCCCAAAATAAAAACTAAATAATAATCCTAATTCCTATCCATAACAAATAATAGAAAAACTAAACTAAATACTATTGCAAACATTAAAGAACATAAATATTAAACAATATTTGGCTATCCCTCATCAATAGGTGTAAAAACAAGATATAAAGAAGATTGATCAAATGGAGGTACTGGAGAAAAACTATTATTGTGTTTTATTTTTTTGATGTCCCCATTTGTACTAGGGAATAATGTATGTGGATGTTGCCCATAAGATCAAGTGTGACGGGATTTATGGTTGGTAGATTTTATTGTGATGAGATTTATGGTTGGTAGATTTTATTGGGATGAGATTTATGGTCGGTAGGCTTAAACTGGGAATGGAAATTGCTTGCTTGATGTCACTAGGAGTGTTTTGTCAGGATTACTTGTGTTTGTTTCTTAGAATCAGTGATCAATATGTGGTTTATGCTCCCGTAATCTGTGAACTAATGGGATTCTCATCTATGGCTACATGGCCTATTCTCAATTGTGTACGCCGGTTGCTTGCCAATGTGATAAGGTAAGGGGGACTTGCTGTTGTATTCTGTACACAATACACCAACTTGTATCTTTGTCATTCTTCACACATAGTTATTTTTTACTCGGTAATTTATATCGTGGTTCAATCACAGTTTGTACTGAACATGTAATCCACTCCCATTTCCTTCTTTGATTGGATACCTTTTTTATTTATTGATGTTACGATTATACTTTCATCCGTCACAACTGCTTATTACAATTATCCTATGGATGATACATTAGCACATTTTTTTAAAAGTAATTTCAATTTATTGCAGAGCAACCTTATGATAGCATCCCAAATTTCAGTGCTGCAGACGCATTACGGCTTACAGGGATAGGAAGAAATGAATTTATCGACATCATGAACAAGTGTCGATCAAAGGTACTTTATAATTCTTTTTTTAGAATAAGATATACATATATGTCTGTATCATACATTCTTCAATACATACCCTATTATGCACAAACCACATATAAACTCAAATGACTTGATACAAAGATTTATTATCTACATTCATGACCTGTACTCTTCTGAAAGAGCATTTTCTGGAAAACTAATAGATATTGGAAACAGAGAACCACTAGAAATCTTGAAGTATCTGCTCCTGTCATGCTGGTGTATGGTCATATCCTTCGTTTGGCAGAACTTTATGAACACAATCTGACTTCAAAAGAAGCTATACTGGCAGGAAGAATAGGATTTTTTTTTATTGTCTACTTGAGGGATGGAATGAGGTATTTTGAGATAAGTTGTGAGGTCAATGGAAAAGTCCTCTATAGTATCTGCCTCAGGGCTAAGAGATTAAGATTCTGAAACTTGTGGATTAGCATATTGGAATGCTTGATTAGCATCCTTTGTCTCATATCCTAAATTCTTAAGCAGCAAATCTATGGTTTTAGTGGTAATATATAACCCATGAAACTTGAATATTTTTGCATCTTTATACTGTTTTCCATAGCTTTGTATGCATGCAATTTTTAATGGTTCTCACAAGGATTTTTGCATAATATGCTTTCATTCAGTTAAATTATATGCAGTAGAACTTTTACACATTATTCCTTCGAGATGAACTTCTTTGATTGGGATCATTCTAAATTCCTAGTTTATCTTCAGTTTCATGCATTTTCCTGTGTAGCTTTTGCGCCTGGCATCATTGGTCCTTTACCTTGCTGGCTAATGCAGTTCATATAGGACTTAACATTATTTGCATGTCATAGTTTGAGTTACATATATTATTGTCTTTCCCGCCATTACTTAATTGGAGTTTTTCAGAAAATCATGTGGAAGCTGAATAAATCGATTGCAAAAGAATCATTACCAACTCAACCTGTGGATTTTACAATTGAACCATGGTGGGGAGTTTGCCTTGTCAATTTTACCCTGGAAGAATTTAAGGTGAGATTTCTAAAATTCATAGGGAAGTTATGGAATCAAATGCATCTAGTATTAATACTACTTTTTCCTTGTCATTATAGAAACTCTCCGAAGAAGAAATGGCAACAATAGATAAAATTTGTAAGGAGGAAGTAAATTCATATATCTTGTTTGATCCTGAAGTCGTAAAGGGTTTGTACCGACGGGGGTTGATCTACTTCGATGTCCCTGTTTATGCTGATGACCGTTTCAAAGGTGAGTTCTAGCAGATCAATTTGTCATGCCAAAAGAGGATCTCTAAGTTTAGCTTTCCTTACCTCAATGTGAAAACATCGGTTTCTGTGAATCCTATATTAAGTTTGATAGGTAAAATTCTATTCTCAAAGGTGCACTTAGAGCATCTCCAATGCTTAGCTACTATTTGGGGTGCTAAGAAGGAGAGAGAGTGCGCCACATCATCATGTGAGAGCTTAGCAACTATTTATCATTTTTCTCTCCAATGCTTATCACCACTATAATAAATGCCAAGAGGAGAGAGAATGTGAAATAATGTGGCTTAGCATTGGGTGCTAAGCTTAGCATCCCATCCTTAGCATCTCCTCCTTAGCACCTACTACGGCAATGCTTAGTACCTCCATCAAGTGTTTTAGAGCCTCTCTTAGCATCCCCATTGGAGATGCTCTTATGTGGCAAAATTAATTGCTGATTTCTTTCTTGTGGCTAGCATTGACTTTGGTTCTAATTGTATGTGTTATCTACTTAATTGTTGGCAATGACTTTATTATTTCTGTTAAGTTACTTATTATCTATCTAGGAAAGGTAATGGCTTTGTTATTTCCTTTAAGTTACTTACTATCATCTCCGAGTTAAGGTTTAAACACAACCAAACTTATTATTCACTCCCTATCTCATTGAAGAATAATACCAAAACTTTTACAATAAATATTCTAACTACTCGTAACTCATGTCATTCAACTATTAATTTTTGTATCTCCACTATTAAGGTTGTAAATATTTATATTGTATTTATATGTTTATTTTCCGTAATTTGTCTCTCATTCCTCTCATACTATACACTGGTGGGACGAGTATACTTATTGAAGAGAGGAAAGTTATTCTTTTAGTCATATTGGAAGAAGAGTACCGTGATATCCTGTGAGAAACCTAGTCTTGTCAAACTTATAATGCATTTTAAGAATTTATTTAATTTTTTATAGAGGACCAAACAGAAGATTTCCACAAGGGTAATGGATCTGGACTTCTATTGGTAATTAATGCTGGTTGTTGCTCGTTTGGACAAATTTGGATGCCCAAATTTTAAATGGTTCTTGTTATGAACCGACCAAATTGAATCTGTGTTCTTTTCCGTATTGTGGCCATTCTATCCCAATTATTTAATAATTAGTTACTTTTGATCATGTTTTCTTCCTGTTTGATTCAGAGCGTTGTATAGGTTGAAAAGTAATTTTATTATTCTTTCTCCTTTACTTTTGCATAAATCTGTAATAAATGGGTAAACAAATAATTTATGCTTATTGATAGATTGAGGGTTCTTTGCACCTGGCAATAGTTGTCATGTTTGTTTTGGGGGAGGAAGGTTGGGGGTTGTGATTTCAGAATACTGATATTTGTAATGGTTCAGTTTCCAGGCTTGAAGGGTTTGTTTCGAACAGAGAGCAGTCTTATGAAGATCCTATTGAAGAGTAAGGCAGCTATTATATTACTTATGTGCCTTGTATGTTGTTAGATTACATTTACTGACCCTAACAATAGTTAGTCTATTATCCAGGTTACTGTATGCAGTTTTTGTTGTTTCAAGTGAGAATGCAACTGTGGCCGAATTGGCTGCAACATTACAGGCTGATCTTAAACAACTGCAGGCTGCTGCATCTTTTGCTTGTCGATTGGGATGGGCAGTTAAAGTTATTGATCCAGCGGCTGTTCTTGGAGATAACACCAGTCTTCCAAGTTCTCCTAGACACTATCTTGATGAAAATGCTTCTCGTTCTAGCGGAGCCTCAGCACACATTTTTGCTGATGGTGATGCGCAACCTGGAGATTTGTCAGGAACAGAAAACCATGGATCTGCTTCTAGCCATTCTCGTGTTGCTTTGATAGTTGATGCCAACATAACTTCCTATCTTATGATGGGATCTGTTTCACCAGGTTCGTTCCTTTTTCCTTTACATGTTAAGCTCATTGGTTTAATCATCTAGGGTGTACCCTTTATATCATATATCAGTCACCTTATCAGCTATAAAGGTAAAATCAAAACATTGTTAAATACTATTCACACAGCTAAGAACTCTGAGTGAGTCTCCATAATTCTCTCTAGCCGAATAAGATAGGACTGAGGGCAGCATTATTCAAGGATAGTTCAGTGCTGTCACAAAGGATTAGTGTTTTCTATTGTTTTCTCCTTTTGACATTGTTAATGAAGGCATAATCATTAATTGTTTTAGTCAAGCTGGTTCTTCTTTCAAGTTAATCTTATGCACATGCTGATATCTAATCCCATGTTGAATGAGCACTAAAAAGCCTATATATGAAGTCTAGGTTAACCAAAATATTATTTCATTCTAAGCTTCTTTGGTTGTTTGGACTTTGGACCCCAGTTTCATCACTTCTAGGTTGTACTAAGATACTCACCAAGTAGTCTTATGTGCTAGCACCCTCAATGCCTTGTCCTTCTGATAGTTAGTACAATAGGTAGAACACCGAGGCATATCTCAGTCGATTTATGCAAGAAATTTACACAGGTTCTAGTTTTGAAATTTAATGCATGGGAAGATTTTCATCTCTGCTCTGCATCGCATCTGCATCCTTTGTCTGGACACAATCCATGTCATGTATTAATGGATCTCAGGATTGAAATCTCATGCTGTAACACTATACGAAGCGGGGAAGTTGGGTCATGCTAGCATTGCAGATCTTTGCAAGGATTTGAGTACATTAGAGGGAGCAAAATTTGAGGGAGAACTGCAGGAATTTGCAAATCATGCTTTTAGCCTCCGTTGTGTTCTGGAGTGTCTGCAATCAGGTGGGATGGCTACTGATGCAAAAAAAGATGAAATTGTCGATGAGACAAGTGGGTTAGAGTCAAGCAATGATGAAACCACTTCATTGATAGCCAATATCAGTCTGGCTGATAAAGGAGATTCTGGTACAAATGAAGCTAGTGATGAGTGCACGGAGTCTGTGAAGCCACAGGAGGGTTCTTTAATTGATCCTATTACTGCTAGTAGAGGTGAAGAGATACTTTCTGGTACTGTATCAGAAGATGGTAATTCCTTAAATGAGGTCTCTAATTCAGACTCAAATTCCAAAAATGAGACTCTGGTTCCGATTGAAGGATCAGATGTTGGGAAAGTAACTCTAAGGAGGAATAAGAAGTACCGTGTTGATATTCTCCGCTGTGAAAGCTTAGCTTCTCTTGCACCTGCAACTTTAGATCGGTTGTTCGTTCGTGACTATGATATTGTTGTGTCGATAGTTCCTCTTCCTCATTCATCAGTTCTTCCTGGACCAACAGGTCCCATTCATTTTGGTCCTCCCTCGCATTCATCTATGACACCGTGGATGAAATTAGTACTGTATTCAGCTGTGGCTAGTGGGCCTCTATCAGTTGTTCTTATGAAAGGACAATGTTTACGCTTGCTTCCTGCACCGTTGGCTGGTTGTGAGAAAGCTCTAGTATGGTCTTGGGATGGCTCAACAATTGGAGGGTTGGGAGGCAAGTTTGAAGGGAATTTAGTCAAGGGAAGTATACTTTTACACTGTTTAAATTCACTTCTCAAGCACTCAGCCGTGCTAGTGCAACCCCTTAGTAGGCATGATCTTGATGAATCTGGAAGAGCCGTTACTTTGGACATTCCATTACCTTTAAAGAATTCTGATGGTTCAGTTGGCCCTATAGGAAAGGAATTGGGTCTTACCGAAGAGGAGAGTTTGAAACTGAATTCTCTGTTAACTAATATATCAAACAAGATACAGTTGTGTACAGTTGGTTATATTCGAGTATTAAAACTTTTTATCGAAAAGGAATCAGACCAGTTTTTGCCTGATGATGAGAAGTATGAATGGGTTCCATTAGGTGTGGAATTCGGGATGCCACTTTTTAGTCCAAAACTATGCAACCGTATATGTAAAAGGGTGGTTTCATCGGAATTACTTCAAACAGATTCTCTTACTGAGCATCATGATGCAATGCATAGCTTACGACATATGCTGCGAGATATTTGTGCAGAGTATCAAGCAACAGGTCCTGCTGCAAAACTTCTTTACCACAAAGAGCAACCAAAAGAAGCATCTCGTCTGCTCATGAACTATGCTAGTGGAAGGTGGAATCCCCTTGTGGATCCTTCTTCTCCCATTTCAGGAGCATTAAGTGAGCATCGGAGAACAAAACTTGCACATCGAAATCGTCGGACTGAAGTTTTAAGTTTTGATGGTAGCATACTCAGGTCTGAATCAACTATCTTCTATTGTGTTCATATGACATCTTTTATTGTCTTCATATGACACATCTTCCTCTGACATGTATCATATTGGTCTTAGACTCTTAGTAACAGTGTTTGCTCATGTACTCATATTCTATCAAAATCTCATATCCTTGCACTTTGCAGATGTAGTTTTATATTTCTTTTTCTCATGAATGTGTATCATCTTATAAAAGTTGGCTACTAGAAATAGATGCAATCTCTCACCTTGTTACTTTTGAGAAGCTTTTATAGTCATCTTTCAGATGATGTGGCATAGTGTTCACTAGCTTCCCTTAGGTTCTTCCTACCTATCCCCTTTGGAATCAATCTCAAAGCTTAACTGAAGAGGTGTTTAGTTGATGATGATTTTCTATGAAATTCTAAACGGTCACTTAAGGCCATGGGATAGATGCTATTGAATAAAATCCTTTGTAGTTTGATTTCATATCAAGTTGTGGTTGAAACAACAGTCTTTCATTCTGAAGGGTGGAAAGCAGCCTGATGAAGCTTTGCAGATGCAGACTTGAATTTACTTGGATTTTAGAATTTCTCGTGATAAATGAAAAATAATGATTTTTAGTAGATATCATTGTACAATCCCTCCAAAGCTGAAGGAAAAGTAGTATAAGTTAGCTATACAACCATCAGTTGTAGGACTCTTGGGCTCCAAAGCTATAACTTATAAGATGGGGATAGTGGAGATGAGAAATCTTAGGTGGTTTTATGGTTCAACTAGGAAGGATAAGATTATGAAAGAAGCAATCTGAGCAAGAGTTGGGTAGTTTAATTGAAGATAAGATGATGGAAAACTGCTTTTTTGGTTGTTTGGACATGGGCAAAGTAGGAAGGTTAATGACCATGCAATTTGTTTTTTTTTGATAGGCAATGACCATGAGAAACTAAAATAGGTAGGTATAAGGGTAGACCTCAGTTAACGTGGAAAAAAAGTGATAAGAAGACATGATTATGCATGACTTGACGGAGGAAATAACATTAAATTTGATGGAGCGGAGGGGGAAAATACGACTAAAATATCCCAAGGAAGTTGTGTTGAAGGAATCATGTAAGCCGAGCACAACTTTGTTTGGGTAATGGTTGGCATTATCTTTTTGTCTTTTAGTTTGGATAAACTTGAAGAAGATTTATGAGGCGTGGAGGAAATTTTACACATACCTGTAGATGTGTGAATGTATTTGAAGGACTGCAACTCTTGCTTGTCATTGCTAGAGGGAAGATTATTCTTTCAGATGTTGATGATCAACATTTAAACCAACTTGCATTGCTTCTGGATAAGCTTACATATAAGGATAGATCCTGATCACTGGACACACATAAGAACTAGTTGAGTGAGAGGAACTCAACTGAGGTCCCAGATCCTGGAGCACAGCAAGAGAAGAGATGAGCTCCTTGATGTGTGTATAGCACAGCCATTTTGCTGACCAATGTTTTTGAACATAATCGATAGATGTAATCTGTCAGGAATGCACTATGTATAATCCATTTGCTTTTGGATAGTACGTGTTAAGCATGCCACTTTTTAATAATTAGTAAATTAGTAATTATTACTATTGCTTTTGCAGGTCATATGCTCTGCCTCCTATGTATGAGCCTTCTGCAGGACCTATTGAGGATTCTACAACTATGAGTACAGTAAAAATTGACCCAGATGATTTGGACAGCAAAGAAGTAGCCCTTCCTGGTGTCAATCTCCTATTTGATGGTGCAGAGTTGCACCCTTTCGATATAGTTGCATGTCTGCAGGCTCGCCAACCAGTCTTTTTGATAGCAGAGGCCGCGGCAGCCTCCGCATCAGTAACAATCAAATAGGAAAGTGGTAACTATATATCTTGCTTGGCTGGCTGTGTAGATAGAAGAAGAGTGCCCATCCCACTCCTACTCCTGCAATTCACTTCATCTCCATAGTATTTCAAGGTTGGTTTCATTTGGTAATGTGCTCGGTTTGGCTCGGTTTGTCTTCTGAGCTGAGTAACTTTGGAGGTTCCTTTCGTTTTGAGTGGTATAAGAAGATAATTGGGGCATCCCAAAATATTTTGCATATAGTATTTGTAACAAGCTTTAGATATATTATTTTGCAAGTCGAAAGGGCAAGTCTTTTTCCAGGCCCAGATCTGTATGTTTGATCTTGCCTTGCCATGTCTGTGAGTACAAATGTGTACAAAAGTATAAGCTGCCATAATTTTTGGTGATATTATTTACAATATTAATCTTATTGAAAGATCAGTCCAATCATCATTTCTTAATTGGTTGCATTTGACGCCATATTCTGATTTTGATGTTGCTTTGATGGATCATGGGTCTCAGTTTTCCAAGCTCTCCAAAGAGACAAGCGCTCCTGATTTTGTGCAAATATTTAAGATCTGTGTAGGGCTTGTTTAGTAGTTCAAGAAACTAACAACTATAGTCTATAGGCTGTAGCAATTCTCATTAAATTTTCACAATACTGTCTGTGTTTTATGTGCTAGCTTCGAGTTTAGGAAAGTTAATATAGGTGAAAGAATTAAAACGAACACTCAATAAGTCAAATGGTTGATTTCACTTGGTTCTTTAAGATATGATGTTGGAGAAGTTCGAGCCTAAGTTACCTGTAAAAGGCAAAGAATTTCAATTATTTTCCAATAAAGAAAGCAATACGTTCTATTTGCTGGACTGCCCCTATCATATAGCCGTGTAACTGGAAGAAATTATAAGTCGGATCAGTTGACACATCATGTGATTTTTTATAGAAAAAGTCGGGACACGTGTCGACTCATGATACGACACTCCCTCGTATCCGTTCACGTGGCAGACATGAAACGGAGCTGAGCTCCTCGCTTCTAAGCCGCTCTCGATACTCCAACACAATTCATAAAAAATAAACCAGAAAGCGTCACTCTCATTTTCGCTCTTTGGAATCACATTCAGATACACCATTTCTCTCCGATTCTTTAATATCTACTGTTCGATGCTCTTCCTTTACTGATAGCTACAGCATCAAGCAAAGAATCGGACGTACGTACAGATGCTTCTCCAATCGCCTCTCCGCTGCTCCAATGCCACCCAATTTCCTCTCTTCTCCAACAGATACGCCACTTGCACTCCTCTTGTTCGCATTGGGTAATTCACTTCTATTCCTTTCTTGTTTACGCACCTGCATATTCCTTTGATCCCTTTCTTGTAACTTGTTGGAACATTGTAGAAGCTTTGTTGTTTGAATTCTCTATTTATGCCGTTTTCCTAGCTTTCGGTGTCAAATTTTCCAAATGGGTTTTCAGTGGTTTAGCATTCTGAGGAAGTTTCTTGTCAGGTGAAAGAATAGTGTGACTTGTTAGATTGGTTGTCTGATTTCATTGGATTTTAATTTTATTTGCATTCCATTTGGCTCCTGGATCAATTTTACGAAATGGACAGTGGGATTTAATTGTATGCATCAGCGCATTTTGAGATATGTGTGTGAATTATCAGAGTTTTTACATGTAGCATTGTGAAAACTGGAGTCTCTTCAACTATAGGATGTCTAGAGTTTGGTTAAGTGTGATATTATTTTGATGATAAATGTGGATGATTCTTAATGTCTTGACAGATTGAAGTTGAGTAAGCAACCGTCGGGAAGCAACCAACATGGACTTCACAGTAAGGCATGTATATGTTTACATTATGCGATGAGGTCAACCCTATCTCATGGTTTTGTGATGTTTGCTCTTGTATTAAAGATCTGTATGGACTTTGGCGTAGGTTAGGCAAGGGGTCCTGTCAAGAATAGAATGACTAATGCCCAAGGTCAGCGTGCTCAAGAATATGTAGTTGAGGTACTTATCATTTACAAATGTACCTTTTTTCTGTCTTGGCTTGCACTTCTTATATCTTGTATAGGCAATAAGGGTCTTGTTAACTGGTAACTCTGAGCTTGATATAGGGAAGTATAGTAACGGCATATGTAGGATACAAGTGCAGAAAATAAACATTACAAAAGTGCCACTCTTTAGAGAAAATCTCATCGAATAAATTTATTTAAAATACACATCAAAGAGGGAAATTGAGGTTTTTACTGTGGTAATAAAATCTTTTGATGCAAGTTATTTGGTTATTAAGTAGAGTAGAAGGTTAGTACTTTTGTTTTGTGATACAAGGCATGTTGTACAGACAGTGTTTTGGAAGAAAGGTTGCATGCCCCCTTCCAATAATGTGATCAAGATGAATTCTATACAGAGTTCCCCCTGAAAAAAAGACAGACCATTTTCATAGAGGAATTACAGATTAACAGCAACAACAATATAGAAAAGCAATTTCATAACATATTTTAAAACAAAGATTATTGTATCTTTTTTAAGTTAACGATGGCTTTAAACTGGGCTTGAATAATGGAATGGATACAATACCAAATGCTGGTCTATCATAACATCCTGGTCTATCAAATTTATTGTTTATAATTGTAGGAGGAAGCTTCTCAAATGTCAGAGTCCACTACTTTCAAAGTTCTACCTGGTCAGGCATTTCCACCTGGAGTATCAAAAGTTGACAGCGGCATCAATTTTGCTATTTTTTCACAGCATGCAACTGCTGTTACCCTTTGTTTATCACTTCCTCAGAGGTGACAATTTTCTTTCAGTTGTTAAAATTCAGCTGTAGTTATGCATACACTCATGATACTATGTAAAATGTTGAGATTTAAGATTTATTTATTGCAATGTGCAACTGTACTTTGTTTTTTTTTTCTCCAGAGTAATTTATACTGATTGTACTCCCCCCCCAATTTGTTATCTTATTTTATTACTAATTATATGTTTTATTCATAGTTTATATTTTCTATCACACTTTATTCTAAGCAGGCAGGTTTTACTTGCATGTGTCATCTGTCATCACTTTGCTCACTCAATATCTTTGCAATCTGCAAGTGTTGGACATATTAAAGATAAACACCATTTGGTTGAAATTTTTATCTAATTTGGAAAAAAAGTGATTTATTTCCCAAGCAAGATTAGAAACTTCCTATGTAAATATAACGTTCATTGATATTTGTTGGTGAAATACTAGTTTATCTCATCCTATTATACTGTAGCTTAGATCACTTGCCCACATGTATATGGCTTTGATAAGGAAGTTAAGGATGAATAGTATCTGTCTTGCTGTGGTTATGTCATTATTTTGTTTTTAATGTTTTAATTTCTTTGCGTAAGTAAGCTTCTCCAAACTTCATGCTGCATAATAATTTTTGGGGATATATTGACAGGCAGGACAGTGGAATGGTGGAGTTGGCTTTGGATCCTAATGTGAATAAAACCGGCGACATCTGGCATATTTGTATTGAGGTAGTCTTTTTGAAATGTTGCTCCAAATACTACATTTCCGTGGGTTCCTATGGGTGGTATTAATCAATAGCCATAGGTAGAGCTAGGCTTGGGGTTGGAGAGCCTCATGCCCCCATCTCATTTCTTAATTTAAAAAAACTTATTAATTAATTAATTAATTAATTAAGTGTTATCATTAAATGTCTCTCTTAATTTTTTGAAATTTTATACTCACTCATTTGACAAAAGTTAATAATGGTCTAACCCAATGTCTAATTTTGCAATAAAAAAATTATTGGCCATTTATTTTATAAAATGAAAAAAAATCCCAAATAAAACGAGCACAAACACAATCAGGTATTTCTTAATCTATCATACAAGTTTCAAACTAAACATGCAGCAAAATTAAAATTATTCGTATCTTGCTTAAATATATATTGCAATGGCTGTTAGGATTTGAATGACCCGATGCACAAGTATTAGGGATGAGATAAGAGGTATAAAATGAAGCGAAATTGGACACCGGAATCTACGTGGACACCCCAAAAATTATAGGGGTAAAAAAACCACGGGCAAGGGAGAGGAATACACTATATATTTGAAAAAACAACAATCTCTCTAATTATACAAGGAGAGAACAATTGGACACCTCTCTTTTGAAATTAGGAGATTCACTCTCAAATATATACTATATATGAGATAGACCACTTGATTTTGGGATGAGAATTTCACAAAGCCCAAACCCCCAATTTATAAGAGCATTGCCGGCACGTTCTTTCCTCTAAAGTCTAGCCTTATCATAATATATGCGTCAAGATAAGAATGAGAGGCTATCAATGTATGCCACATATTGGACACCTTGCACTCTTGAAGCATTGTCATCTTCCTCCCCATGTGGTGTTGACACATATGCAAACACATTGCATGTGCTACATTCGACCTACATCTAGAGCAACTAGATGTGAAGACAACTTTTCTTCATGGTAATCTCAAAGAGGAGATCTGCATGCTCCAATCGGAAGGATTTTGAAGAAAAAGGCAAGAGAACTTGGTTTGTAAGTTGAACAAATCTCTGTATGGTCTCAAATAGGCGCCGAGATGTTGGTACGTGAGATTTGATTCCTATATCACGAGCCTTGGTTACAACATACTCATTAATGATCCTTGTGCTTACTACAAGAGATTTGGTGAGGAAGATTTTATCATCTTGTTGTTGTACGTGGACGACATGTTGGTTGCCGGCCCCAACAATGATCGGGTCCAAGAATTGAAGGCTCAACTGGCTAGAAAATTTGATGTGAAGGACTTGGGACCAGCAAACAAGATCCTCGGGATGCAAATTTACCGAGACAGAAATAACCAAAAGATT